>BLSH010004297.1:174854-194195 GCA_018402905.1 Glandirana rugosa
CATTTTGTTCGGTTTACTGTTTTATCACTGTGTGTTTCTTGACGGATTTGTTTCATATATGTCACCTATCTCTTTACGGTTTGACATTTACATCGGCTCGGTCCCAGTATGTGTCCTCTAGTTGGTTTCCCTCGACTCCCGTCCTTGTCCCTTGTCTATAGCCTCTCTCGTCCACCCTTCCCTAGTCCGACGTTCTGTCCCCAGATCCTTGTCTATGTCCTAGTGTCCAGTCCCCGTGTACCTCTGGTTTGTGGTTCCGTGATTCGTGTACCGTTTGTACCAAATTTATCGGAAGGACGTTGCTCGTAGTCCACTACTGAGTACTCGAAGACCAACGACCCTCTGTGGGTGACCACCTGTGACCTTGACGTCGGGTACCTAGGTCCTCGGTGTCACGATGACTGTGGGCGACCACCTATGACCTTTATGACCCTGGCTCGGCTACATTTACAGTTTGGCATTTCTCTATCCACTGTATATACTTTGTTTAGGCAGTTCTTTGTGTGTCACTATTTTGTCATTTGGCTTGTTTTACATGGTTTGCTATGCTGGAGGTGTGTTTACATCTTTATCCACATATCTTTTAAATAAATTATATTATTTTACAATACTTGTGCCTGGCATTCTCTGTTGCAGTTCACATATCTCTGGTCAAACCTGTTGCTGACAGCTTGTTGTACTAATTGTGGAACCTAAGTGGTTAATCCTCTGCATTATGTAAAAAATGCTGTTTGATCCCGGCCTCTCTGATCCTCCCCTTCCTCAACTGTTCCCAATCCATCCACTGATATTACAGAGCTCTAGGAGGCACTGTGCACATGCTCAATGCTCAGTTTGGTGTGTATTGCTAGAGAGTTTTTTTTTTCGTTTTTTGGGAGGGTGCATTCGACTGACACAGGGCCAATCAGCAGTGTCCAGACAGAGGGTTAGGGGTCATGCCGCCTCATAGGACAGTCAGAGGAGAATGTAAACCCCCCCTACAAGTTTTAACCAGTGCTGGGCCAGACACTGATAGAGGTTACAAGACACTTTGTACTGCTGATAAAAAAGGCATTTAGCAGTTTATATTTACTAAAAGTAATTGCATTTCCATGTTATGTGTACCGTGGGAGACAAGATATAGTGAATGCAGGATCCTGGGCTTAGTAACACTTTAAAATGAACTTATAATGGGCTTTATTGTTCTAAAAAAAAGTGTTTCTATACATAGATTTAAATGATATCATTGGTTTTAGTCCAGCCATATATGCTCATATGAAAGTTACATCAAACATTTATAGGAACACTGTCATCTTGTTCCCCTGTGATGGTCACATTGCTAAAGCCTCAGCATTGTCGAACAGGAAGGGCCACACAGAGATCAAAATTTGGCTGGTCCCTGCTAAACTGGCTGAATATTGATTTGTCTATACCCAGCTTTAAAGGCCCGTACACATGATAAGAATATTGGAAGAAAAATTTTGTATGACAAGCGATCGCCCGATTATCTGACGGTTAGTATAGTGCTTTCAACAGCCGAATCCGACTTTTCAGACAACAAAAACGGAAGGTGCATACTATAAAATTTTAACGTATGTGAACACAACATCCAATTATCGTTTGATTAGTAGTTTTTGTCCAAAAAAAATCGTAAGAGCAAGACTATGCATGCTCGGAATGGAAAGAACACATTACAAAAAAATTCAACACATGACATCGCTTCCGAAGTTGTATTCTGTCGTACGAGAATTTTCATAAGTTGAGTAAACTCTTCACTTTCGATAGGAGACTAGCATACAACAAAAAATGGACTGTTAGTCATCCGATAATCTCATTGTGTGTACGAGGCTTAAGACTTAGTGCCGGCTGTGAAGGAGCCAGGAACTGTGAGGGAGCAAGGAAGTTTAAAGGGGTTAGGAGATACCATTGCAGAAACAAACAGTCATTTTGCCCTGTATGGGCAGAATAAATGTTCATTGAAAATATGCACTATTTTCACTGTAGTGAAAACTATATTAACATTATGTTTCCTTTTTAGGTCACAAAAGGCAACAAACCAAAAGACTTGCATAGAGCCGATAAAGAAGAGAAGAATCTACAGGATAGCATCTGCCTAGTAATGCGTTTTCAGCTTTTGATGGACTTACCCTTTAGTTGTAAAGGGTAGACAATTAAACTTCATTGAAGCAGGCATATTAAAACATGTGTAGATTTTTTTTTTTTATTCAGATTTGTTTTTAACCTTCAGGTAGTATATGGAGTGCTGCTTTTCTTGTCAGATGTGCTAGTATACCGTTTATGAAAGCAATGTCAGACATTCAAGCCACAGGACAATTACTTGCAGTGTTTATAACCACAAGCCACAAACCTGAGTCATATTCCTGTTCTCATCTTTTTTCCAATCCTCAGTAAGGCTTTCCCAACGCATTTTTATCCAGAACAGAGAACTACATTTTAAAAGTCATGGACACAAGGTACATTTGCATTTAGACTAAAGGCAATAATGCTGGTGATGTTTATGAAAAAAAAAAAACATGGATCTTCATCATCTATTTTTTTTCTTAACCTCTGCTTACCGATAGGTGTCTTCTGAACAATTCAAATAGTCACCCACCCAATGGATCCAGTGTTGTCCTGCTGAGACCTTTTCTCTTCTTGCCACCCCTTGATCCCATGCTGTCATGTTTTTGTCAGACGTTATCGGGAGGCTTCCGGCTCTTCTGGGTCCAGCCAGTGGGCCTCCCAATGAGGCACCTGCCCCCTTCTTTAATGAAAGACTATTCCCCTCCTGGGATATGCGATGTGCACGCCTCAGGAGACACAGTGCACGTCATTCGGCTAGGCAAATGATGTGCAAGTAGGGGTAAAAGGAGAGGATAAAATAATAAATAAAGGAAAAAAAACAGCTCTGTTTGTGTAGAGGAGGCGAGAACTGCTTTAGGTATAGACTGTAAACACTGTTTAAAAGTAATTTCTAAATGAATTGGACCCTATATAATGTAAGCTTTGACCTTACTTTTTCTAATATATTACTTATAGGAAAATCATTGAAAATTTGCATAAAAAGGAGGATTCCAGTAAAAATAAAAAATCATAGCTACAGTTACATAGCATACTAAATAAGGCAGCGCAGTGGCTAAGTGGCTGGCATTTGAGCTTGAACCTCACCAGGGACAATATGAGCATGTCGTTTTATATTCCCCTGTGCTTGCACGGGTTTCCTCCACAATAAAAAAAAAAAAACTACTAGAGTGTTTTTAGAAACATCTGACCAACTGCCCTACACAATATAGTAACTATATCTCTATAAATGTGGTAAGAATATTAAACGTTAAATTCTTTAGGTGGCAGTGATTGATGTGGCTAGTTCAATGTATTCTGTAAGTTTTGCCACATAATGATCCTATATAAATACAGAAAATCAGTAAAATGTTGTGTGCACCTGGTGTTTTTGTTTTTAACTGTGAACTTCAGCGTGTAAGCATGTAAGAGCAATACCCTGTATGTAAAAATAATTAGAAGGAAGAGCATTCACTTCAACAGATTTCCAAAAAATTCAGATCTATACACAGACCATGAACGTTTGTGACTACTGTGGCTTGTTATACCTACTATGTATTAGTTAAAGAAAACAAACCAAGCTTGGATATGGATATCTTCCCTTTTAGGAAGAACTGTAAACGTTTAAAAATAACTCATATTGGTGATCAAGTAGGTTCCAGAGTGCATGCTGTTGTCGGTATGTGGTAGCAAGGTCTTCAGTCGCACAAAGCAACTTGAGCGACTGAAGACCTTGCTACCACATACCGACAACATCAAGCACTCTGGAACCTACTTGATCACTAATATGGGTTATTATGTTTGTATCTTGTAGTGCAATCGGTGGTCATAGTGGTACTTTTTTCACTCCTAAGGCAATATATCAGTGTGTCTACAAGCTCATTGATAACAATTTTTAACTATTGTAATAAAATATTTTTCTTCATTTTTACATGTGTGCAGTTGTGCCTAAAGAGTCCACATCCTAGCTTGTTTTCTTTAATATATTCTTTTTTGGGGCACAGGCACATATAATCAGCCTCTGTATCCACAGTGCTACTCTATGGTGACGCAGATTTCAAATTCTAGTATACTATGCACTAGTGTATCAGCCAACAAGTCTTTTCAGTAAGCAAAGATGTTTTCTACAAGTCCTTTCTGTATATTGTTACCTTAAAACTTGAGACCTCTGAGAATTCTTATTGTATTTCATTGTAAGTATCCCGTTTAGTATAAAGAGCATTAACAAATAAATAATTCAATAATGCCAGTTCCCTGCAATAGAAGAGCTGTTATACAACACTCACTTCTCCAGTGGCTCATGGCTCCTTCCAATCTTTCGTTTCAATCATTAGCATTTGACACTTCAGGAGTGTCAGATGCCTGTGTCCCCCACATGCTTGGTGGTTACTTTCTTTAACCCCTATGTCAAAGGGTAAACTCAGACTAGTGACATTTGTACCTCTGCTGAAAATAAAACAAACTTGTTTCACAGCTGTACCAGGTACAGGAGAAGTGTTCCCCACCTATGCTGTAGACAGCAGGGAATCTGCTCGATAATAAGAGCCTGTTACCCTGCAGTCAAATCATAGAAATCCATTTTGGGTGGAGATGATCTCTAACAGGAAATTAAAATGCAGGCAGACAAAGGTTAAATCATCTAAAAATCCACAAGCTTACCTACAAGCTTCTTTGCTAAAAAAAACATGAATTTATGAAGGAGACATTTGGGATTTAAATGCATTTCAACAACCTAGAGGAACCTAGAAAATATCTTATGTGATGGAGCTAATATAATTCTCTTTGATCCGGACTGTAATTTTCAAGTACCTTCTTATATTCAGTCTCTTATGTATGTATACTTCCTATGAATACCATAGTAACCTCAATAATGCATATTGTGGAGATGCTACTCAATGGTGGACAAACTGCTAAACTTTGAAGGCCCCACACATTATGGAGGAAGGGGGGGGGGGTAGTAAAAATGAATAGTTGCAAGTATGCCTACTGTGATGAACAGTACATGTGTTAAAGTAACATCAAAATAATAGCAAAGAATAAACATAAACATTCAAGGGGATGAACACCTTGCAATATTCTTGAACTGAAACTATCACTGGAAATATATTCCCGACACATGCATATTTTTTCATGCAGATTTTCTTTTTTTCAAGAAGCAGACACCTAACAAACATTGGTTTGCCACCACAGCAATATAAATTATACCCTATGTGACATGGTTTCCAGATCCTCTGGGGTTAGGCTTTTCTTCCTCCCCACTGATTTTGGATGGATAGATAAATATATAATTTTTTTTAGAATATTTGCCCAACGTGTACCGCGGCCACCCCGAAGCTGTGTGAGCCGGCTCCCTTGAGAGCCGGTCACACTCTCCTGTCATGCTAATTGGATGCAGGGAAACTCTCATCCAGTTCGCGTATGTGTGAATGGAACCTCAAGAATTGCAAGACAGCCATTATCCTGGCTGTTGACAGAGGTCCCTTTCAACTCAAGGTTTTGGCACTTCATGTCTAGGAATCATAGTCAATACCAAAGGCAAGGAAAATAGCTTAGTACCATTCTGGAAAACAAGACCAGATTGTGTATTTCTGTTGTGGAATGCACAATGGGTTTTTAAAACTGTTCTGCAGTCAGAAACTATCATTTTTAATATGGCTTAACTTTTTTATACTGACAGATAACATGATCTTCTCAGGTAAGGAATGTAGAGTAAAAAGTAAAAATAAAACAAACATAGTCCTAAAAGGAGGCTTTTCAGTCCAATCTGTACTCCCATCATCAAAAACTGATACGAGTCAGATACTGCATCTTTACTTTTTATTCAGACTAAATAGCTAGAAAAAAAACTGATAGGTTGGGGGATTAGATCACTGAAAAAAATGCATTTTCATATAAAAATTCTAGAACTTATAGCAACCTACAGTGCATTCCAGCCTCTGATGGATCCTCTCTGTGGTATGATGTTCAACATGTTCTTATGCAGTCAACTGAACAGCTGTATTGTCAAGTGATGATACTAATAGTACAGAATGCTTCCAGTGTCCTCTGAATTTTCTTCAGGCTGTGCCTCAGACAACAAAGATTGAGGGTCCATTAAAGTGGTAGTAAACCCTCCTATAATTTTCAGCCAAGGAAGCTGCCATCTTTGCCTCTGTTTAATCTACAACTGCCATGATGCTGCACATGTGATCAGCTATGACACCAGCTATTGGATGGTTTGACAGTTTGGTTTAGAGCACAACCAATGGGAGCGTTACATTTCCGGCACGTGCTGGAAATGTGACTGGTTTTTAACCTGTTAAATGCATGGGTTTACTACCGCTTTAAGGTAGTTTGTATCTACTGCCTTATGCCCTTATACTAGAAAGTAGTCTCAAGCTATAAAGGATGCATTTTTTAATGGTACAAGCAAAACTTGGTTCCAATTACTCATTTAAAAGCATTACAGTTGGAGCTTATGTGCTTGCCGTGGCAATGTGATCGAAGGTTTAATCTTCCACCCTTCAATTTGTTTTCAAGGTTTTCTAAGCACCAATTATACCTGAGATTTATCAAAAGAAAAACTTTTCTTTTTTTTTTCAGCACCCATATTCTCGTTTTTATTCACTACTCATGTTCTCATTTTTATGTAATTCCTTTGACTGTCATTACTATTGACTCTTGGTTTTAATTATGACAATATGGAGGTGACATTGTATTGATGTCAGATTGACATTAAAATCTTCTTATGCTCTTTCTGGCCCTGGTGAAGGGGGCACGTAAAACCTTGAAATCCGCTGACTACTTCTTAAATTGTACCCCTGACCTTAAATGGAACACGGTTGCATCTGGACCTCTTAGCAATGGTGTGGCACTTTAATAACAACCCTTCTTGCATTACACTACAAGCCAAGGAGACTGCGGAGATCTTCTGGGATGTAAAAGTCACCTGCCCAGGAACCAGATCATTTACACCAACATTAATACCTTAAGATAACAATACCAGTAAAATAAACCTATGGGTCCAGCACTATCTTTCCACTTTACTCAAAAGAAAAAAAAACTTTGTCTATGTCTACAAAGGCTAAACACTTAGCTGTCTGGAAAATTGAAAGGTTATGCTTGCTTTCCTCAGCTCAGGAATTAAGGGCCCCCTTGACCCCCATATATTCACCTTACCTGGACTCCCTTGTGGCTCATTGCTCCTCAGCAGCCAGCAATTAAATCACTTGTGTCCAAAATACAGGGGGAGTAGGGATATCATGCAACAACCTTTTAAAAAGTAGGAAAATCAGCAGTGCTCAGGTCTAATGATTAGCTACTAAGCCTGAGCACCATCACAGGAGGGTGGGCCACAAATACCTAAAATTATTAATTTCCTTTGCATTAGCACCTGCCAGGGGCCTTATTAGGGGACAAAGGACAGTCAAGTGCACTCTAATACAAACAACTGATGACTTTCTCACTGGGTTTCTGTCACAGTTCGATCCCTTGAGAACTGACCTGTGCTGGTATCTGCTGCTGTCCTTTCTCCAAGTAAGTCTTTAGGACAGCCTTTCTCAACCTTTTCAACACAGAGGAACCCTTGAAATTATTCTCTGGTCTGGGGAACTCCTGCTAAAAATTAAAAATCTACCACTCATGATACATTAGTGTGATAGTGAATGGGAAGAATGCTCCCCATACTTGTGGTCATTGGGTAGAATTACCCCCTTACAGATAGCTAAAAAGATCAATGATGTCATTGGGAATTTATATGAGAGGTAGAAATTGACCATTGCTCAAGGAACCCCTTGCAACCTCTGGAGGAACCCTAGGGTTCCACGGAATCGTGGTTGAGAAACCCTGCTTTAGAGAATGAGTTTGTTTCTTACCTGGGCTCTATGCATGCTGATGCTTTCTCTTTCCCTGCACAAGTGATTTTATCCCCTGGGAACCTTTTCCAAGTTCTACTCTGTCCATGTGCTTAGGCATTTACAGTATGAGCTTCCTCTAGTGTCTTTGAAGCCTATTTACAGTATACTTGCTCAGTGTAGTTGGAAATTACCTGAGCACCTCACATTCACTGTTCCTAGGTTTCAGTTCCTGTGATCACACTCCTAATTTCCTGTTCCAGTTCCTGATTCCAGTTGATTACTGTGATAAACAATTCTGGACTGCTTCATCAAAGGACTTCTACGATCCCTGTCTGCCACTGGCCCTGATCTTTTGCTTGTTTTACACCATGATCTGGTTTCTCAATATTTTACTTCATCTTTTTTTGGCCAGCCCAGGTGTATCCAAGGCCCACAGCCAGGGAGCTGTTCCAGCGCCATATCTAGCCCCTTTTGGAGGTATGCACTGGCCTCACAGTTAAACATGCCTAGGGAACACAGTTAACCCCTAGATCGCCCCCTGCAGGTTAAAGTGGTTATCAATTCGTGACAACCACTTTCACCTACAGGTAAGCCTATAATAAGGCTTACCTGTAGGTGCCCTGCATATCTCCCTAACCTGCACGGTTTAGGAGATATGCAGTTTCCTAGATGTGCCGACGTCACTTCGACACATGTGCAGTGAAGGAACGGCCTCCGTGCGGTTTCTTCACTGTGATCATGCCGTGACTGGAGGCTCCCGATCGCATGCGCCTGAGTGACGTCACGCGTCTCTAGCCAGTTACAGAGCCGGAGACTGCGGCCCCGGAAGGAAGAGGGGCAGAAGATGGACGCTGCCAGCACAGGGGACAGCGCTGGACGTCGCAGGCTTCGTTTGCAGGTAAGTGGCACATAATGGGCTACTATGCAATGCATAGTAGCCTATTATGCATCTACTTTGCAGGGGAATGTCGAGGAAGTAAACCCCATCTGGGATTACTTCCTCTTTAACCCCTTCACTGCCAATGATATTTACACTGTAAATCAGTGGCTATTTAAATTTGTGATAGCTGTATAAATGTCATTGGTCCCAAAAAAAGTGTCAAAAATGTCCAACATGTCCGCTGCAATATCACAGTCCTGATAAAAATTGCAGATCGCCGCCATTACTAGTAAAAAAAAACCCGCCATAAATTAATTCTCATGGTTTGTAAACGTGGCAACTTTTGCGCAAACCAATCAATAAACACGGATCGCAATTTTTTTTTTACCACATATATGAGGAAGAATATATATCGGCCACAAACTAGGGGCAAACCCTATTTACTGATGAATAAATTTGTTTTTTTTTTATAATTTTTTTGGGTATGTATTATAGCAAAAAGGTAAAAAATATTGGTTTTTTTTCAAATTTCTCACTCCTTTTTTGTTAATAGCGGTGATCAGAAGTGACGCAGAGGGGATCAAATACCACCAAAAGAAAGCTCTATTTGTGGGAAAAAAAGGACATCAATTTTGTTTGAGTACAACATCGCACGACCGCACAATTGTCAGTTAAAGCAATGCAGTGCCGAATCGCAAAAAGTTCTCTGGTGCTAATGTGGGAAATTCTTTCGGGTCCTTAAGTGGTTAATTAAGCCTAGTGCGTCCTTTCACACTGGGGCGGTGAGCTTGCAGGAAAGTAAACAAACTCCTGCAAGCAGCATTTTTAGGGCGGTGCGGGAGTGATGTATACACTGCTCCTCCACCGCCCCGGCCATTGGAATGAATGGGCAGCGCCAGCACACTGCTTCGGAAGCACCATGCGCCGCCGATTTTAACCCCTTCTTATGCACCAAAAGTGCCTCTAAACTAGCCGTGCTTTAACGCTAACGCTCGGGTGGCCCCAGTGTGAAAGGGCTCTAAATCTTACCAAAACCTCAACATGTTAAACAAACTCCTTAACCACTTGCCGACCGCCGATCGGCATCTGACGGCGGCAAAGTGGCTCGTTCCCGCAAATCGCCGTCATACGACGGCGGCTGCGGGAACGACGGCGGCTGCACTCACTGTGTCCAGGGGGGGCCAGGGAGCGGGTGCGGCAGCTTCGATTGCCGTCGGCTACCCGCGATGGCCCCCCCGGAGCGAGTGAGCGGAGGTCCGTGTATGTAAACACGGACGGACCTCCGCTCTGTGTGAGGGGGAAGGGCTGTGATCACAGCCTTCCTTTACGTGAAGGCTGTGACCACTTCCCTTCCCCAGCTAGGCAAGCCCCCATACAGTTAGAACACGCCCAGCGAACATAGTTAACCCTTAGAGCGCCCCCTATAGGTTAACCCCTTCACTGCCAATGGCATTTACACAGTAATCAGTGCATTTTTATAGCACTGATCGCTGTATAACTGCCAATGGTCCCAAAAAAGTGTCAAAATGGTCCGCCACGTCCGCTGAAATATCGCAGTACCGCAAAAAAAAAAAAAAAAAAAAAAAAAAATCGCAGATCGCCGCCATTATTAGTAAAAAATTTTAAAAAATTAAAAACCCCAAAAATGAATTCTCATCATCCATAAACGCGACCACTTTTGCGCAAACCAATCAAACGCCGATTGCGATTTTTTTTATCGCAAATATGAGGAAGAATATAAATCGGCCAAAAACGGTGAAAAAAAACGTTTTTTTATATTTTTTTTTGGATTTGTATTTTAGGAAAAAGTAAGAAATTTGGGTTTTTTTGCAAAATTGTCGCTCTTCTTTTGTTTATAGCTGCGATCAGAAATGACGCAGAGGTGATCAAATACCACCAAAAGAAAGCTCTGTTTGTGGGGAAAAAAGGATGCAAATTTCGTTTGGGTACAACGTCGCACGACCGCGCAATTGTCAGTTAAAGTGACGCAGCGCCGAATCGCAAAAAGGGCTCCGGTCCTAAAGCTGGAAATCCTTCCAGGGCTGAAGTGGTTAATGTCTGACCCCTGTTGATTTTCTAGTCTCATGCACTAAAATGACCACTTCAACTGCATATATTTACCTTTTTCAGCTCTGAGAGCAGCAGCACGGAAGCCTGACAGTACGATTTCCAAATATAACTGCACCAAAATCCTTTCCTCTTTGTTACGGATTTGTTCTTAGCCATCACAAAATTTAAAGAAATGAAGACACCTGCCATGAGAATTGATCACAGTGCACAGGCATTATTTCTTCCCAGTCTTATTCACTCACAATGGCAGGCAGTCTTGCATTGTGTGGTAGTAAACTAGTGAGATAAGCAGGATGTCTAACATACAACCCAATGTATGAAAGTGACCTGAGACATTCTCTATACTGAGAACACCTCTATACAGCATCAAAGTTTGACTCCACTGCAAAAATAACATTTTGGGTGTCCTATTTTTTGAGGAGTCCCACAAATGTGAAGTCTTGCTCTATACCTGAAGCATTACGGCTGATACATAAAGGGATTGTCCCCAGGGGGCTGTCTGGCTGGGGACAGCTAACAGGATCAAATGGAGTAGCAATCATGAAGCACAATCATAGGGTCAGGCCAAAGGTTAAAGCAGGCATTATAAATGAGGAACAGACAAATCAGATACAGTGGTAGCAATGGGCAATACGAGAAAATAAATAAATCCAGATACTCAGAATAAATAAGAAGTCATGGTCAAAAAAAGTTGGAAGGAGAAAGCTCCAGAAATATACAGAGACTGGAAGGTCAATTTGGTATAAGAGGAATGCTCAGTTCAAGTTCAGACAATGCACCAGCGCTGGCAGGTGGTGGTATAATTAAATAGGCTCAGCAAAGAGCAGAAAAGTTGTGGCAAAAGCTAAAGCTGGCCATAGATTTTTTTTTTTTGTCCTTTAATGAGTAGGTGGAAAAAAAGAATACAAATGATTCCTCCATCAACACAATCAAGGTGGATAGAGGAATCCTCCCTACTGAAATATTGTATTCGGACAGTGGTGACTCGTCGCTGTCAGAATACACTAATCAGCAGCTGCAGACGCTGAGCGAAAAAAAATTTGCAACAAGCCTGTCCAACAGAAGTTGATAATGAAATTGAGCGCACCTGCAGGGGTGACCCCAGACAGAAGTTGATCATTAAATTGAGCGTGCCTACAAGCAGCTTGCTGTGGGGGCACCTGGCAGGAGGGAGGAGCCATGAGCGCCAGCATGGGACCCGAGAAGAGGAGGATCCAGGTTGCTCTGTGCAAAACCATTGCACAGAGCAGGTAAGTATAACATGTTTGCTATTTAAAAAAAAAAAAACACAAGGCTTTAATAAAGCTTTAAGACACATACTTAAAGCAGAGTTCCACCCTTTTAAAAGTCAGCAGCTACAAAAAGTGTAGCTGATGACTTTTAATAATCAGACACTCACCTATCCCAGGCTCCAGCGATGCGGCCGCCCACATCGTCTCTCTTCTCTCCCTCCGCACGGCGCCGGCATCACAATTGTGGGCGCCCGGCTTTGGCTTCAAAGATGGGCGTGCACTGCACATGCGCGAGTCGCGCTGCGCCCTGTGAATGGCCAGGCAACCATGCCAGGCAGGTGAAGTGTCCCAGAAGATCGCCGGGTGGGAAGGTGAACTTCCTTCCGGCTTCACGGCACCAGGAGAGGAAGTGGGACCCCGATCCCCCCGCAAAAAAATGACATGCCAATTGTGGCATGTCAGGGGGTCACCTTCCCTTAAAGTGGAAGTTCCACTATTGGGTGGAACTCCGCTTTAATGCCAGATATGGGTAAAAAGGGAAGAGCAAGGGTAGGGAGATAAAACCACCAGCATAGCCAAAAGGTAGAAAAATGTATAAAAAAAAAAAAAACAAAACTGGACCAGACGTGCGAGAATCTGGGCAAATCTATTACAGCATCATAAGGCAACTGAATTTACAGAGCCTAAATGGGAGAAATAGTGGGTCTCCAAATTGTCAAGATCGGTCTAAAAAAAAAAAAAAAAAAAAAAAAAGGCAGTACTGTATGAAAAGCCTTGACAATCTACCACTACAAAAGACTTTGAAAGAAATATATTCTGTACGTCTTAAAGCTGAACTCTAAGAATGATATTTTTGCATGTTTACAATGTACTAGCTTGGCTTAATATAACTATGCATGATATCTAATGTCTGGAGGGCTGCTGGGGATGCCTTATTTTACTGCATCAGTCCACACTGCATACAGTGAGAGCCATGATCTTCTGGGTTCTGTGTGAGTGCTTTCCCCTCTGCAAACAAATTACAGGGGGTAACTCGCTTAACACCTCCGCCATTCAAAGAACGCCTTTTTTTCTATTCAAAGCAGGTATTTTTTTTCAATTAATATAATGAGTCATCTGATTGGGCAAGGTGGAGAGGAGGGTTGGTGACCTCACAATTTCCTACTCTTTTAATCAGAGAATGCCTTGGATTAATTTAAAAAAATACAGGGTGTTCTATGAATGGCGGAGGTGCCAAGCGAGCGAACCCTTGTGGTGAGCGTGCACATGGGAAGCCGCTCAAACAAAACTGGGAAGATCACAGCTCTCACTAAATGTAGCATAAGTTCCTATATTAATGTACAGCATTTCCAGCGGTCCAGAAATGCATACTTACAGTCAGGTCCATAAATATTGGGACATCGACACAATTCTAATGTTTTTGGCTCTATACACCACCACAATGGATTTGAAATTAAATGAACAAGATGTGCTTTAACTGCAGACTTTCAGCTTTGATTTGAGGGTATTTACATCCAAATCAGGTGAACAGTTTGTATATGTGCCTCCCACTTTTTAAGGGACCAAAAGTAATGGGACAGATTAACAATCATAAATCAAACTTTCACTTTTTAATACTTGGTTGCAAATCCTTTGCAGTCAATTACAGCCTGAAGTCTGGAACACATACACATCACCAGACACTGGGTTTCATCCCTGGTGATGCTCTGCCAGGACTCTACTGCAATGGTCTTCAGTTCCTGCTTGTTCTTGGGGCATTTTCCCTTCAGTTTTGTCTTCAGCAAGTGAAATGCATGCCCAATTGGATTCAGGTCATGTGACTGACTTGGCCATTGCATAGCATTCCACTTCTTTCCCTTAAAAAACTCTTTGGTTGCTTTCGCAGTATGCTTCGGGTCATTGTCCATCTGCACTGTGAAGCGCAGTCCAATGAGTTTTGAAGCATTTGGTTGAATATGAGCAGATAATATTCCCCGAAACAATTCAGAATTCATCCTGCTGCTTTTGTCAGCAGTCACATCATCAACAAATACAAGAGAACCAGTTCCATTGGCAGCCATACATGCCCACGCCATGACACTACCACCACCATGCTTCACTGATGAGGTGGTATGCTTTGGATCATAAGCAGTTCCTTTCCTTCTCCATACTCTTCTCTTCCCATCACTCTGGTACAAGTTGATCTTGGTCTCATCTGTCCATAGGACATTGTTCCAGAACTGTGAAGGCTTTTTTAGATGTTGTTTGGCAAACTCTAATCTGGCCTTTCTGTTTTTGAGGCTCACCAATGGTTTACATCTTGTGGTGTATCCTCTGTATACACTCTGGTGAAGTCTTCTCTTGATTGTTGACTTTGACACACATACACCTACCTCCTGGACAGTGTTCTTGATCTGGCCAACTGTTGTGAAGGGTGTTTTCTTCACCAGGGAAAGAATTCTTCGGTCATCCACCACAGTTGTTTTCCGTGGTCTTCCGGGTCTTTTGGTGTTGCTGAGCTCACCGGTGCGTTCTTTCTTTTTAAGGATGTTCCAAACAGTTGATTTGGCCACATCTAATGTTTTTGCTATCTCTCTGTTCAGTTTGTTTTGCTTTTTTCAGCCTAATGATGGCTTGCTTCACTGATAGTGACAGCTCTTTGGATCTCATATTGAGAGTTGACAGCAACAGATTCCAAATGCAAATAGCACACTTGAAATGAACTCTGGACCTTTTATCTGCTCCTTGAGAATAGGATAAGGAGGGAATAACACACACCTGGCCATGGAACAGCTGAGCAGCCAATTGTCCCATTACTTTTGGTCCCTTAAAAAGTTGGAGGCACATATACAATCTGTTGTAATTCCTACACCGTTCACCTGATTTGGATGTAAATATCCTCAAATTAAAGCTGAAAGTCTGCAGTTAAAGCACATCTTGTTCCATTGTGGTAGTGTATAGAGCCAAAAAGATTAGAATTGTGTCGATGTCCCAATATTTATGGGCCTGACTGTATATCAATCAAACTTTTACAACGTATATATGAAAAAATATAAATCAAGGGAGTTCAGATTTAAGTTGTGCAGGTGTGGTGAAAGGGCCTTGATTGTTTGCCTCTAGCATTAGGGTTTTCACATGTCTGAATGCCTTTTATTCTATAGACCAGGGATGACCACATCAGCATTATGGTTGCCCTCAAAGGGCCAGTTGTATCTGTAAGACTAGAAGCCCAGAGCACCCTCCCCCCTTACATAAGATGTAAAGAGAACCCCCGCTATTAGAAGTCAAAAGTCCCCCAATCTCCCTTACATCACAGTACACCCCCTTTACCTTGTGCTGTTGACTGGAAAAAGCTGTGGATAGAGCTGAGAAGCAGAAAGTGCAGGGTCTGGAGGAGGACCAGAGGAGGGCTGGAGTTTGCTGATTGCTGAGACCAGGGGAGGCAGAGACAAGGGGGTGCTGCAGCTGCACAGAATCTGTATGAGGAGTTTTTTCCTCCTGTTTGCTGTCAAATGCTGAGACAAGGTGGAGACACGAGTGAGGGGGTTGCTACAGCTGCAGGAGAGGTGCCAGGGTCACATTAAATGGCCTGGAGGGCTACATCTGGCCTGCGTGCCTTGTGTTTGACATGTGCTATAGACATATTGATAGTTGATCACCTTCTAACCAAACTGGCAGTAGACTGTGTATGTCTATATGCCTGCCAAATTTAGCTAGGGATATTTAGCTGCAAGTTCCTCTAGGGTAGGGATTGAGGAGTATGGATGTAGGGTATATACATTGTAAAGTGATGTTGGTGGTTGTGCCACATACAAAATATCAGAGTACATATGTGGTGTTAATGAAGAACAGTGATCCTGTCAGTATTAATCCAGGTCTGAACAGAAGCAAAAAGTCAGCAAAGAAAAATAAGAACATCAAGGTTTCTTTTCTTTTTAAATTACAGTCCAACAAATGAAAATGATTTTTAAGGTAACATCTGTTTTTCTGAAACCAATTTAAGTGCAATTATGGTAACTATCTACTCAAAAGACATAGCAAAGAGCAGATCTAATTTGTTGTAAATTGAAGCAGCTCATCGCCCCCCCTGTCAGAAGCAGTGTGTAAAAGTTCTTGGTAAGGAGGGTCATGGAAAGATCACATGCAACAGAGGTTTTGTATCACATCTTAAAATTACTCAGAGGCACTGTAGTCTTGCAAATTGAACTAAACGTCCCTAATTCCAAGAAATAACACTGCAGTGAAAATTGGTTATATGACTTTGAAAGAAAAATATTCTGTACATCTAAAAATGTCCTGTAAGTGGAAAAGAGAAATAAAGACAAAGTACTGAAATTGAACGTTGTGTACTCTTGCTTTCCGATGCATTGTTACTTTTATGTACATCATGGGGAAGACTTGTGTCAGTGACTCAAAATAGAAAAAGAGACCCTTATCTTGGACAAAACATAAATAATGATGCTTAGACTAATTAAATGGGTTTCTTTTTCTTTGGCTTTAGTATCAATGTTTAACAACTAACTACCATATTTATCAGCGTATAACATGCACCTTAATTTTAAGAGGCAAGCGTCAGGGAAAAAAAACGTAAACTTTAAATAAAGAATTTGAATCAAAATAAGTCTCAGTGCCCATCAATGCAGCCTTATCAGTGCCCACCTGAAGCCTCACCAGTGCCCATCAATGCAGCCTCACCAGTGCCCATCAATGCAGCCATATCAGTGGCCATCAATGCAGCCATATCAGTGGCCATCAGTGCAGCCATATCAGTGGCCATCAGTGCAGCCTGATCATTGCCCATCAATGCAGCCTGATCAGTGCCCATCAATGTAGCCTGATCAGTGCCCATCAATGTAGCCTGATCAGTGCCCATCAATGTAGTCTGATCAGTGCCCATCAATGTAGCTTACCATTGCCCATCAATGCAGCCTGATCAGTGCCCATCTGCAGCCTCACGTCAGATTACCGAGAGCGGGGATCTCCTGTTTACTCAGCGGCCTCTGTAATACAAAGTCCTGCCTCCTGGACCAGGTTCTATGATAGACAGTACACTGGTCCAATGCTGGGACACTCCTAAACCTTGTGGACAGCCTTCTCATAAGAGTTGAAGCTGTTATAGCTGCAAAAGGGTGGGCAAACTCAATATTGAACCCTACAGACTGGGATGCCATTAAAGTTCATATGTGTGTAAAGGCAGGCACAATATTTTTGGTAATAGGGTGTAGATTATATTTACTTTTTTTAAACTTTTTTTTTTTTTTACTTTCCCCCTAGTTACTTCCTGGTTTCCAGGCCTAGGCAAATTATGCCATACATCCCAGGAGTCTTCAGGACGGAAGGAGGGGTTTTCTCAGCTAAGCAACCCTGACTGCATGCCTGAGCTGAGGGCAGATGGATTCCAAGAAGTAAATACAACATAATTCATCTGCCTTTACTCAAGATGGCCACAGCCAGAAATTCTAGGGTGAAGCTTTTCAAAGTGCTCTCTCAGCAACATAAAGTATGGAGATATGGATTGACGAGTGAGCCTGCTTTGAATATTAACAATGAATCATATGGCATTTTTGGTTTGTGGTGCTCAGTTACAGTGATTCTATAGGCTAAAGGTTTTTTACCTTCGTGCATGTAAGAAACCTGTGTGCAGCACCCTCCCCCCCCCCAGCACCCTCCAATCCTTACCCGAGCTCCTTCTGAACCAGCGATGTTCACGATCACCTCGGCTGTTCCAGATCTCTCCCACCTCATTGGCTGAGACAGCAGCGGAATCCCATTGGATCCCACTGCTATAAACCTGTCAACCACAGCCAGTGAGCCAATAAGGAGAAAGCGTGCGAGGGAGGGGGCAGCCGAGCAGCTTTATGTGTCTTATGGACGCATAGAGCAGTGGCTCGGGAGCCAGGAGTGCCGGCGGGGGACCCGAAAAAGAGGATCAGAGCTGCAAAACCACCGCACAGAGCAGTTGAGCATGACATGTTTGTTTTTTGTTTTTTTTTTTTTCTTTAAAACGTAGCTTTAATACCACTTTGGGAAGCTTCTTTTAAAAGCAGTTTTGGACTATATTCTTTAAACAGAAAGAGAGAAAGGATCCCTATGTTATACTATGGGAGCCAGGTGCCAAGCAAAAGATGCACGCCAAGAGAAAGAAAATGAGACAGAGAAGCCACAATTTGAAATTCATAAAGTAAGAGTATATTGTTAAAAATAAAATATTAAATTCAAAATATAGAATATATTCCTCAGTGTTTTTCAAATGAGACTGAGAAAGACCTGGAGCACCCATGGCCACTTGAATGGGAAAATTGACGTAACTTATGTTGGTGATTAAAAGGGGCAAAATTAACTAGAACTTGAGCCTCCTCACTATATTCACAGCACACATGCTATAGTCCTTGTACCCACAAAATAGGTTTTAATTACTCTGCCACAATAAGGCTTCATGCACACAGGATGTTAAAAAAATGTCCAAAAAACGTCAGTAGCTTATCAGTGATTTTTTCAGCTGTTATTAGCGTTATATTACGGGCGTTTTTGCATGTTTTTTTAGCGTTTTTGCATATTTTTTTTCCCTCAATTGATCTAAAACATCCAAAAATGTTGGGGGATCGACGTTTAAACGCGTTTTTGAGCGTTTAAACATTTTTTACAGCTGAAAAACGTCTCTCTGAACCCTCTGGTCTACGGTTTTTTTTACAGCTCAAAAAAAATGTCACTGCTAAAAACAGCTCATAACAGCCTATGTGTGAATGAACACATAGGATAACATAGAAACATAGAAACATAGAAAAGTGACGGCAGAAAAAGACTGAGTAGTCCATCGAGTCTGCCCCTTTTTTATTTTTTATTTTTTTATTTATTTTTTTTTATTATTTTTTTTTTACATTAACCTTGTTGTCTGACTATGGATTTAGGTTTATCCCAAGCATGTTTGAAGCCATTTACTGTTGACTGTCTCACAACCTCTGTTGGTAGTTTATTCCAAGTTTGTACGAACCCTATTTGGATTTAGGTATCAGTCTGTTGTTCCAATTACATTTTTTTTTTATTATTTTTTTTTATTTATTTTTTTATTTTTTATTTTTTCCCCGTCTGAGCTACCTGATGAGTCAGAAAAAGACGGCAGTGAAAAGATACAAAGATACAAAGATACAATAGGATACACAAGTAAGTGTGTATCCGACAATACTCGACAAAAATCGTCACTGTAAAAAAAACTCGACATTTTTTTTGGCATCTGGTCTCCCAAGTCTCTCTGCAAAAAGTCGACATTTTTTACAAATTTGCGAGTTTTTGCGCAAATTTGCAGCTA
>BLSH010004297.1:225299-251181 GCA_018402905.1 Glandirana rugosa
TGGTGGGCAGTGGGTAGTCACTAGTGGCGGTCAGTAGGGATGACTGGCGGTGATCACTGATGGGTGACGGGTGGTGGTCAGTGATGGGTGACGGGTGACTGGCGGTGGTCAGTGACGGGTGACGGGTGACGGGTGACATGCCACGGTCACTGACGGGTGATGGGTGACAGGTGCTCTTTATGATGGCAATCTGTTGACAGGTACCCTTTATGGGGGCATATGTGGTGACTGTTAGGGTGACAGGTGCATTGGGGGGGGGGCAGGGGGGGTCAGTATCAGTGTGCTTGTACTATACAGATCAGTAACTCACTGATCCCAGCTCTTCTCTCCTCACACTGGACTCTGTGTGAGGAGAGAAGAGCTGGTAACAGTGAGTTACCGCTCTGTTTACATTTGAAGTGATCGGCTGTGAAGTAGATCACAGCCGATCACAAGGTATCAGCCGCCGGCCGATGGCTGATACCGGTGTCGGTGACAGGCAGTGTTCCCCAGGAACACGCCGCCACCGACACGCACGCGCGGCGCGCACCCGATCACGCGCCGTGCGAACGGCAGGCGTGCCGTTTGTGATCAGCTGTGACTTCGTCACAGCCGATCACGTGGTGAACAGCCATAACCAATGGCTGTTCACCCCTGTCGGTGAAGCGGCGTGTCCTGGGGACACGCGGACACCGACAGAGCCGGGATGCGCGCGCCCGATCGCGCGCAATCCCGGCTTAAAGGGAGGACGTCATATGACGTCCACCCGCTGGGAGAGCAGGACCGCTCCGCCGTCATTTGACGGTGGACGGTCCTGAGGCAGTTAAAGGAAGAAAAATAGAGCATTGATCCGTTCACAAAAACGGATGTTGACAAAAGCGGATGTAAACGTATATAGATCAAGCATTTGCATCCATTTTTCCATAGAGATGCATTGATGTCTGTTTTTCTGGGCTCTGGCACCTAGCTGTGCTGCAACAAGACAAAGAAGCAGTGGGATACTTTGTAGCGGTGGAGTACTTGTAGTTCGTCTTATGGCAAGAAAGGTGGTCTTTCATGCTCAGCCATCAGACAGGTTGTGAGCAGAAAACACGCTCACTGCGCACTCTCAGCACAGTGACAAAGATCTCACTGACAGCTTTGGGTCAGGACATCCGATCAGGAGCCAGAGGGACAGACTGCGATCAAGTGGTGAGAGGCAATCAAAGTGGTCAGATGATACAGAAGGTGCATTGCCTCTTGGGCATTAAAGTGATTGTAAAGTGTTTTTTTTTTTTTAAATAACGAACATGTTATACTTATTTCCTCTTTGCAGTTGGTTTTGCACAGAGCAGCCCATATCCTCCTCTTTTTGGGTCTCTCTTTGCATCTCCTAGCCCCTCCTCCTATTGAGTGCCCCCACGGCTTTCTATGGGGTCACCCGAGCCGAGTCAGAGCTTTGTGTATCCATTCAGACACGAAGCCCCAACCCGTCCCATCTCTCCCCTGATTGGCTGACTGACTTTGATTGACAGCCGTGGGAGCCAATGGCACCACTGCTGTGTCTCGCCAATCAGGGGGAGTGTCCCAAATACATTAGTGGACATCGCTGGAGAGAGAGGGGGCTCAGGTAAGTAATTAGGGGTTGCTGGGGGGGGGGCTGCTACACACAGAAAGTTTTTTTATCTTAATGTATTGAATGCATTAAGATAAAAAACCTTCTGCCTTTGCAACTCCTTTAGACTCATTTTACACCAAGGGGTTTTTGCTCTAAAATTAGCACCAAGCACACCAAATACACTCCCCATGCATCTCAATGGATGCTTTCACACCGAGGCGTCGCGCTTGCTAGGTGTTGCTATAAAGTTCTGCAAGCAGCATCTTTTCAGCGTGTTTTGTGCGCTCAAAACAGCACTTCAAAAACGCCCATGTCCATTGCAAATAATGGTTAAGCTCTTGAAAAGTGCTAGAAATGTGCACTGAGGCTGTGGGGAAGGTCATATGATGGGAATGCTACAGCAACACAAATTGTCCTCTGGTGGAGTGCATATGTTGGGATGCACCCAATAACGAAGTCTCTGCCTCTGTTTGAGGATATTTTCCCCAAAAACTAGCACAAACATCAGGAGCAGCTCATAATGCTCCATCTTCAATCTGCACTCTCTCTTCCTCCACAAGATACCAGGAAGTGAACAGGATGTGATGTAGAGGGGTGGGGTTGTTAGCCAATGCCAACGCTTCAATAACGCCATTAGCGGTGCTCTATTTTTTGCGCTTCTAAATGCACACTTAGCTCATGGCGTTTTTCAGGCGTTTTTACAACGCCTTGGTATGAAAGGGGTCTTAATGCCCACATAAAGTGCTGCCAAGAGGCTACATAAAGCAGTCCACAGATGAGTCCATTTTATCATTCAATCAGTGGGCTGAACAAAATAAAACCATATTGATTCCCATCTAAGGTGGATGGGGGAATCCGCCCCACTGAGTTGTATTCTGACAGCGGGGAGATTTCAGCATGTCAGAATACACTCATCAGCACTACAGCCGGCAGGACTTACCAAGCGAAAGCTTTCCAACATGCTTGTTGTAATGAGTAGATTGACTTCTGTACAACCTCCCTGCCCATACATGGATCAACCTAATTTTCGATCCATGTATGGCCAGCTTTAAGAGTTTAAAATATGTCTCATGATGTTTTTAATAAGTGCAAAACTGAATTAATTGGTGTTTTTTCTATGGACCTGAATTCAGCGTTAAAAAATTATTTTTAAGTGGTGTTATACTACCAAACGGCGTCAATGCTTATTCCCCAACACAACAAAGCCTTCTGTGATTTTCAAACAATCAAGCTTTATGATATTTCAATGTAGTCCCAATAGTAATGAACAGTATCAACCTTTACTTTCCCTGTGTAACAAATCTCCCGCAGTTCTATTATGCATCCCCCTTTCAGAATAAGTCGGAATTCACAGAAAAACAAGTGCTACAACAAACCTGTAAAATTACTAATAAAAGGGGGAAAAAAAAAATCAGCTATAAGTGCTCATTACCAAGACACCTTAGTGATCGTCCTTCTCTCTGTAGAGTTTAAACAGTACACTAAATTACAAATGTCATTGTGGTAAAACGGCGCTGTTTATCTTTAAAAAGTAATTATTCCAGCTGACGAAGAATACCTCATTTATAGACTACTGACTGAAAGGAACAAAATAACAAGGTTTTATCTGTGATAATAAGACACAGGAAATTTGTATTATTGTAATGGGCCTCTCAGAGGTTATTCACACACCTATTATTTAACACAAATGGGTTAGTGAAAAAGATTTGAATGTGCAGATGGAAGTTTTAAAATAAGCTCAAACTTTGCTATTAAAACATTGTTTAGCAAACTTTAAAAGCAGGTGACTATTCGCTGAGTGTTAACCACTTCAGCTCCGGAAGGTTTACCCCCCTTCATGACCAGGTCATTTTTTGCAAAACCTGACAATTGCGCGATCGTGCGACGCTGTACCCAAATAAAACTTTTGTCCTTATTTTCCCCATGAATAGGGCCTTATTTTGGTGATATTTGATAACCTCTGCGGTTTTTATTTTTTGCGCTATAAACAAAAAAAGACCAACAATTTTGGAAAAAAAAAAAAAGTAAAAAATCTAATTTTGTGGTTGTAGGAAACGAAATTGCTTTGTATATGGCCGGCATTACATCTCATTGGAAAAAAGGGGTTAGTATACTAAAACTACTAGAGCGTGCAAAATCTGGTGCAGCTGTGTATGGTAACCAATCAGCTTCTAATTTCAGCTTGTTTAACTAAGGCCCCTTTCACATGGGGCGGATCCGCTCAGCGGACTCCACCAGCTCAGTGGAAGATCGCTCCATTGATCCCCATTGAGGCGGCGGATGACAGGTCCGTCTCTGCTCACTATGCAGGGACCTGCCTGAGCCCCGCTGTTCTCTATGGGGAAGATCGAGTGACAGACTGCTTGTCTGTTTTCATCCGATCCACTGTACGGATGGCGAGTGTATCGCCATACATCCATTTTGAGAGGGTCTTTTCGGATCGGATGGCAGATGGGTGTCAGCGGACACCTTCACTGACATCCGCCTGCCCATAGAAGTAAATGGGTGGCCCGCTCTGATCCGCCTGAAAAAATGGACAGGAATATCCGAGCGGGCTGATCCTGTGAAAGGGGCCTAAGCTTTGACGAAAAAAAAAAAATGGAAAATGATTGGTTTTGCACTCTCCAGTTTTATGTAAATCAACCCCAAAGTTTTATTCCTCTTGAAAAGTACCAATCTCTGGTAGGTAGAAAAAAAAATAAAAAAAAAGGAGATAAAATGATTGCTTTTTCTACAAAGATGTGCTAAATGTTCCGGATGGATTTGTTGACACCCCTAGAAAAGGTTATAAATAACTAGATATTCCAAACGGTTTTCTGTAAATTGTGTAGCGCCCCCATTGTAGATGTGCTAAATGTCCCAGATGAATTTGTTGACACCCCTAGAAAAGGTTATAAACAACTAGATATTCCAAACGGTTTTCTGTAAATTGTGTAGCGCCCCCCATTGTAGATAGGTGCAGTAAAATTTAGTCAGGCCTGATTGTTTTTTTTTTGTTCTGGGCTGGGAGTGGCTCAGGGAGGATTGAGTTAATTCACAGATGAGGTCACCAGAACCTCCCATTTCTTTCTAGAAACTGAAGGGAGGTTTCTAGTTAGAGAGCTGGGAGGGAGGTGGAGCCATCTGGAGTGTTTTAGGTAGCCCTGACCAATTCCCAACCAGGATTGGCAGGGGGCAGCCCTCCTTAAATACTCAGGGTCAGTCTAATCTGGGAGGAGTAGTTCGGGTGGAAGAGTGGAGCTCAGATGTAGCTGAGGTTGGTGAGACCTCACCCGGTCACAGTCTGGGGGGGGTGACCTGGAGGCCTGGGAGTTCGGGTGCAGCCAGGAGGAGAGAGGAAGAGATCCTCAAGCAGCACAAGGGAACAGGAGAGCAACAGACAGTGCTACTGGAGCAGCTCAACAAGGAGTCCACCGGGTGGTTGGTGAGTGGCACACACCCTGGGAGGCTGTAGAGGCATAGCGGAGCAGATTGGGGTGAGAGACAATCTGGGAGGGATGCAGAAGTCAGTAAGGGACTGTGGTGTCATGATGGCAATGAAGAAGGCCAACGCAGCTGGAGTAGCTGATAGAGCCTGGAGCAAGAGAATGGGCTGGGAGTAGTAGTCCATCAGGCTGGCTAGCACAGCAGTGTACCTACACGCTAGGGGACCAACTGTCCCTACCTGTAATGGGTGGTTCTGAGGCCCTGCATGCAGCATGGCAGGCCTCACCATGTGCTAGCCAGGCTGGAGAAATGGAGAAGGCCTAGTAAATTTCCTTCTGGGCCTGAAACAAGTAATGTGCAGGAGAGAGGAATCGGAGTTTAGAGAAACAAGTGAAATGCCGGTGAGAGGAACAAGGAGATCAAAGTTTGTGCTGGAGGAAGAAGTGGTGTATATATACTGGCAAGTGTATATAGTCGACCCCATGTAAAGTAAATCAATTCTTTGGGCATCCCATAACAAACCCCAATCCCTATCCAAGTTTAATCCCCTAATAAAACAAACAAAAACAATGTACCAGTCTGTTCTGTGACTCCGGGTGGGGTATGGATGTGATTGAGGGCAGTGTGAGCAGGTGAACCACAACAATCAGAAACCCCTAAGGGGGCCATTGGCTACACTTGTATCACATCTTTAATTTTGCACTCAGTTCGCCTAATTAACTGGTTTGCTACCATGGATGTAAGGCATACAACAGCATAGAACTGTTTCCAGCTGCTAACATATATATACGTATTGCGGTCGTCAAGTGGTTAGTACCACTAAAGGATATCTGTATTCTCCCAAAATAATCCATACACACTGTGACGCTATGTGAGGCGAAGTGGTAGAAGGACGCTACTTGTCTCATATGCGTTCATGTGGACTGGATTAAACAAATTCTGGTCCGGATTTTACCAGCCACCATGGCAGGACTGGTTCCGATCCGAAGTTTGTGGTCCACTGGAATCCAGCAGCAGGTGGCTTAAATAATTAGGAAGAGATCTCACTTTAGCTCTGACCGGGAACTCAGAGAGGGATCTGAGGGAGCTCTGTGTCTGCTTGGACTTTAAAAGACAAGTTTTGCATTGTGGCTTATGTTTTGTGGGTGTCGGGGGTCAGCCCCACACTGTATAGTGAAGAAACTATAATGTTTAGTTTAGCGCCAGACGGCAAGGACTTATTTTCTGTTTTGTTTGTTTTTAACCTGCAAATCTTTTACCAATAAACCTGGCAAGCCGCCAGATTTTAAAGACAGTTGCCTGCACGCTGACTATTTTCCTCAGGAAAAATCTCCCACAGCATTCACTATTTAATGGCCCTAATCTATTTTTCATTAAATCGTTTCCTAGGCTAACAATGAATGGCACCACAAGCACGACGTGTGTTTTGAAGAGGTGCACCAAATGGAAATTTTGGTACCGAAAATGCAGGATGCACTTGGCCGAAAACCGAAATCGAAAATGCCAGTTTTTTTAAAAATATATATATTTTTTTTGTATAGAAAAAGAGCAGTGGGCGGGACTGTTAACACCTTTCCTGACAGGTGAATCCCAAAAGGCCTACTTTGGTTTGGAACCAGTAGAGGCCCAGGACTATGAGACTATAAAGACAAAGATACTCGCACGCCTGGGGGTCACCATGGCCGTCCGGGCTCAACGGTTGCATCAGTGGTCCTACTGCTTGGACAAGCCACCCGGCTCGCAAATGTTTGACCTGATATATCTCAGGAGGAAGTGGTTGCAACCTGAGACCTAGCGAGGCCCCCAGATTGTGGAGCGTGTGGTCATGGACCGATATATGCGTGCACTCCCTTCTGCTTTGAGGAAGTAGGTCAGTCATGGGGACCCCAAAACTGCCAACCAATTGGTGGACCTCGTGGAGAGATACACTGCTGCTGAGGACTTGTTGCACCCATCTGCGCCCCACTCCAATGTATCTAGGGGTGAAAGATCGCCCAGTGGACCCGGTAAGACTGTTCCAGGGGTCAAGGGTGTGGGGAAGTTTGATAAGACTGCTATGGCTAAGGAGACTATGGACTCTAGACCTGGAGACTGGCCAAAGAGGCCAGGAAGGTCTTGGGGACTCTTGAGAGGGCTGGGTATAGAACACATACAGTGCTACCGATGCCATGCATTGGGCCATATCGCTCCCAATTGCCCCCTGAATGATGAACCCATGAAATGCGATTATGCTTATGTGAATAGATGTCTCTCCTTTTGCACAGGTCGCATATACAGCATCATGTTCATGTCGCATGGAGAAGCAAATGTGTGTGATTTTTTTCATGGGAGACTGGTCACTGCACTGCTTGACTCGGGCAGTGTGGTAACATTGGTAAAAAGCAATTGTGTAAACCCTGCAAGGTTACACCCTAGCACTGTCGGAGTCATTTGCATTGATGGGGACAATCGTGACTACCAGACAGAGGTAGTTGAGATCGGCACCCCTTACATTAGTGTGACTCATTCATTATGATGCCCTAGTGGGCAGGAATTCTCTCCATTTTTGGAGGTTATGGAAAGGCACAGGCAGTCTGGAGGATAGAGCTCCCCCTGATGCGGAAGCACGGGACCTCTCGCCAGACACGTTTTGCCAAATGGAAGGGGAGACTGGTGGCAGGACCGAGGAGGGAGGAGACCCTCTTCCTTTTCCGGTACTGGCTGGGGAGCCAGAGGAACTGAAAGATAGCTCACAGCGTGGGGCTAATGACCCAGACCATGTCTCTGTCCCTGACGGTGAGAGTGAACCGAATGCAGTATCTGACTTACAGGTCCGTAGAGAGGACTTCTGTACAGAACAACTACGAAATGTCACTCTAATTTGTTGTATCAGGTGGTGAAACACGGGGAGGACGAAGTGGAACAGCCAGTGGTTCCCAAACCCTTCCACAGGATGGTGCTAGATCTGGTCCATTGGCATGTAATGGGGGGGACATCTGGGTATGGAGAAAACCAGGGAGAGAATAACCTAGAGATTTTTCTAGCCTGGGTTGTATGCAGACGTCAAAGAATACTGTGAATCATGCCCTGAGTGTCAAATGATGGCCCCATCACCCCATTTTTGTAGCCCCCTTGTCCTACTTCTCACAGTGCGCGATCTCGCAGCCGCCGTCAGATGACGGCGATTTGCGATATTGCACCACTTTGTCGCCGTCAACCTGCGGTTGGCGGTCGGCAAGTGGTTAATGTCTAAACCCCTGGCAACAAAAGTGAGTACACCCCTAAATGAAAATGTCCAAATTGGGTCCAATTACCCATTTTCTCTCCCTGGTGTCATGTGACTTGTTAGTGTTACAAGGTCTCGGGTGTGAATGGGAAACAGGTGCATTAAATTTGGGGTTATCACTCTCATTCTCTCACACTGGTCACAGTAAGTTCAATAAAGATGGCCTAGGCTATAAGAAGAATGCCAAGACCCTGAAACTGAGCTGCAGCATGGTACCCAAGACTATACAGTGGTTTAATAGAACAGGCTACACTCAGAACAGGCCTCGCCATGGTCGACCAAAGAAGTTGAGTGCACGTGCTCAGTGTCATATCCAGAGGTTGTCTTTGGGAAATAAATGTATGAGTGCTGCCAGGATTGCTGCAGAGGTTGAAGAGGTGGGGGGTCAACCTGTCAGTGCGCAGACCATACGCCGCACACTGCATCAAATTGGTCTGCATGGCTGTCATCCCAGAAGGAAGCCTCTTCTAAAGATGAAGCATAACAAAGCATGCAAACAGTTTTCTGAAGACAAGCAGACTAAGGACATGGATTAATGGAACCTTTTCCTGTGGTCTGATGAGACCAAGATAAACGTACAAGGTTCAGATGGTGTCAAGCGTGTGTGGCAGCAAACATGTGAGGAGTACAAAGACAAGTGTGTCTTGCCTACAGTCAAGCATGGTGGTGGGAGTGTCATGGTCTGGGGCTGCATGAGTGCTGCCGCCACTGGGGAGCTACAGTTCATTGAGGGAACAATGAATGCCAACATGTACTGTGACATACTGAAGCAGAGCATGATCCCCTCCCTTTGGAGACGGGGCTGCAGGGCAGTATCCCAACATGATAACAACCCCAAACATACCTCCAAGACGACCACTGCCTTGCTAAAGAAGCTGTGGGTAAAGGTGATGGACTGGCCAAGCATGTCACCAGACCTAAACCCTATTGAGCATCCTCAAACAGAAGGTGGAGGAGCGCAAGGTCTCTAACGTCCACCACCTCTGTGATGTCGTCATGGAGGAGTGGAAGAGGACTCCAGTGGCAACCTGTGAAGCTCTGGTGAACTCCAAGCCCAAGAGGGTTACGGCAGTGCTGGAAAATAATGGCGGCCACACAAAATATTGACAATTTGGGCCCAATTAGGACATTTTCACTTAGGGGTGTACTCCCTTTTGTTGCCAGTGGTTTAGACATTAATGGCTGTGTGTTGAGTTATTTTGAGGGGACAGCAAATTTACACTGTTATACAAGCTGTACACTCACTACTTTACATTGTAGCAAAGTGTCATTTCTTCAGTGTTGTATGTATGTATATATTATTATTACATACTATTTATTTATTCATTTATTTATTAAGTAGTCTTTTTATTGATTTGTGTATTTATTTTACATTATTTATTCATTTATTATTATTTTTAGTAGTAGTAGTAGTATTTAACACGCTAACAATAAATAAATAACCCTAAGCTAATCTTAAGGTTTCATGCACACGGGATGCTTTTTGAACCTCCCCTGTACTTTTTTTTTTTTTGACAGCTAGAAGCCAGCGTCTAACACCCGTTATGCTGTTTTTTGCGAATGCGTCTAGGAGCGTTTTCTAAATCATTTTTTTTTAAATAAAATGGAAACGCCTGTTAACGAAACGCTCCTAGACGCGAGTTATGGCGCTTAGCATCGTTTTACCGCATGAGACATCTGAAACGCTGATAAACTCGGCATCTGAACCCTTTTTTTGCATTCATAAAAAAGCCTATAAACTTGACTACCTGAAAACGACTCTAAACGAGTCTGTGTAAATGTACACATAAGAGAACATTAAATGAGTTCAGGGGCAGCTGGAAAATACGTCCAAATGCCCCTGACCGTCCGTTTATCAGCCTCAGTGTGCATGAGGCCTTACTCTAACCCCTTGCCCCTAACACCCTAACAAATAAATATATAATAATAATAATAATAATAATAATAGAATTAAAAACTAATGGAAAAGTTGAAAAATCTAGCAAGAAATCATGCAACAGATAATAGATTTCGCTATTGGCTGATAAAAAAAAAAAACGCAAAGACTTGAAAAAAAAAAAAAAACCACACAAATCGCACATGAAGACACACCAAAGTCTTGCATAGTCTCTCAGCTGTGAATGCAGCCTTAGTGAAAGCACCTCAACACAGGCTAGGCACACATTTAACCTTTTGATCGCTCCTGATGTTAACCCCTTCCTAGCCAGTGCCATTAGTACAGTGACAGTGCATATTTTTAGCACTGATCACTGTATTAGTGTCACTGGTTACCAAAAAAGTGTCACTATACATAAATTTCACGACCGCGCAATTGTCAAAGTAACGCAGTGCTGTACCGCAAAAAAACGGCCTGGTCATGAAGTGGGGTGAAGCTTCCGGAGGTCAAGTGGTAAATCACCTGTCAGTGTTAAATGGTTTGTCTCATCCCTGTAAACTGCTGGAGTGTTTATGTTGTGAAAAACAGACTTGATCACCAAATAAATAGAAGAAAGAAAGGCTAATAAAGGAAACAAATGCAGCCATCACATCTAAGGCTCCATTCACATCTGAGTGTACTGCCGTGACACCTGCTGCACCATGGGGGTTTTTTTTGCCTGTTTTTGGAGTGGCACCATACATGTGAATGGGCCTCCCTCCGCTCCAAAGGACTTCATGTACCAAATCTGTGCAGAGAGTCAGGCGCATTTGGCGGCGAGATTGCACTGCTTTTGGGGTGCCTTTAAAAATAATTGGAATCGCAAACGTGTCCTGTGTTTTGCCATGACCCGGGAATCTAAGGTAGAATCATGCGTTTCTACCCACAATTCCTGTACGCTCAGGTGTGAATGGATCCTAAGAATTGGTAAGCTGGAATATAATAAACGTTTGCTTTATTACCACTTTAAGGCCTGACGCACACTGGGCAGAATAAATGGCGCTTTTACAGGTGCTCTGTGTTTATTTTTTCAGCCTGTAAACGCCCCTATCCGTCCAGGCACACACATGCGTTTTAGAAGAGGAGCGATTGCAGGCTGGGAAAAAAAACCCCATCACCAGCGCACTCATGGGAAGTGTGTTTGGGCAGAAAAAATGTGTGACTGCGCAAAAACCTGCGTGAAAGCTAAATGTGTTTCGTTTTAGTTGTATTCTAATGGGCAGAAAAAATGACAATTCTAAATAACGCACATACACACGCCTGCAAAATGCACCTTTTACAGCGTTTAAGCGCATTTCTCCTAGCAGGTGCACAGGCATTCACAGGAGCTAAGCAGAGTATGAATGAGGAATATTAGAAGACAGGAATACATAGGGAGCAGGGAGAGCTCCTCACACAGCCTGCACACTGCTGGTACTTGTGGTGCCCCGGGAATGGCAGTGTGTGCACGGTGTAGTGTCCGGTGAATTACCTGCTGAGGTGATACAGTGCGGAGCTCAGTCCCGGGATATGGACGGTCAGGGATCTCCTGGATACAATGTGTACAACATAGCCCCGCCCACTACAACTTCCACACACGTGAGAGCACAGCCATTGAAAACTCCGTGAAAGCCCCGCCCGTGTTTGGTGAAAGGAGAGTGCCGATTGGCTGGCCGCCGTGCGGTGACGGTTGGGAGTTGAATACACAGGGCTGTAACTCATTGTTTTCAGGAAGTTGGAGAACAGAGGGGAGGGAAAGGAAGAAGGACTCACATCTTCTATTCAGGAGCAGAGAATCCTGCATGGCTCTGTGTATCACCGCAACTACTGTATATTCCATAGAAGTGACCACATAGCTCCACACTGTCCTCTCATGTATTCCATAGAAGTGACCACACAGCTCCACACTGTCCTCTCATGTATTCCATAGAAGTGACCACACAGCTCCACACTGTCCTCTCATGTATTCCATAGAAGTGACCACACAGCTCCCACACTGTCCTCTCATGTATTCCATAGAAGTGACCACACAGCTCCATACTGTCCTCTCATGTATTCCATAGAAGTGACCACACAGCCCCATACTGTCCTTTCATGTATTCCATAGAAGTGACCACACAGCTCCACACTGTCCTCTCATGTATTCCATAGAAGTGACCACACAGCTCCCACACTGTCCTCTCATGTATTCCATAGAAGTGACCACACAGCTCCACACTGTCCTCTCATGTATTCCATGGAAGTGACCACACAGCTCCCACACTGTCCTCTCATTTATTCCATAGAAGTGACCACACAGCTCCATACTGTCCTCTCATGTATTCCATGGAAGTGACCACACAGCTCCCACACTGTCCTCTCATGTATTCCATAGAAGTGACCACACATCTCCATACTGTCCTCTCATGTATTCCATAGAAGTGACCATACAGCTCCCACACTGTCCTCTCATGTATTCCATGGAAGTGATCGCACAGCTCCATACTGTCCTCTCATGTATTCCATGGAAGTGGCCACACAGCTCCATACTGTCCTCCCATGTATTCCATAGAAGTGACCGCACAGCTCCACGCTGTCCTCTCATGTATTCCATAGAAGTGACCGCACAGCTCCATACTGTCCTCTCATGTATTCCATAGAAGTGACCACACAGCTCCATACTGTCCTCTCATGTATTCCATAGAAGTGACCACACAGCTCCATACTGTCCTCTCATGTATTCCATAGAAGTGACCACACGGCTCCATACTGTCCTCTCATGTATTCCATAGAAGTGACTACACAGCTTTACACTGTCCTCTCATGTATTCCATAGAAGTGACCGCACAGCTCCATACTGTCCTCTCATGTATTCCATAGAAGTGACCACTCAGCTCCATACTGTCCTATCATGTATTCCATAGAAGTGACGAAGTGACCGCACAGCTCCATACTGTCCTCTCATGTATTCCATAAAAGTGACCGCACAGCTCCACACTTTTCTCTCATGTATTCCATAGAAGTGACCACACAGCTCCACACTGTCCTCTCATTTATTCCATAGAAGTGAACGCACAGCTCCATACTGTCCTCTCATGTATTCCATAGAAGTGACCACACAGCTCCATACTGTCCTATCATGTATTCCATAGAAGTGACCGCACAGCTCCCACACTGTCCTCTCATGTATTCCATAGAAGTGACCACACAGCTCCATACTGTCCTCTCATGCATTCCATGGAAGTGACCGCACAGCTCCATACCATCCTCTCATGTATTCCATAGAAGTGACCACACAGCTCCATACCGTCCTCTCATGTATTCCATAGAAGTGACCGCACAGCTCACACACTGTCCTCTCATGTATTCCAAGAAAGTGACCACACAGCTCCATACTGTCCTCTCATGTATTCCATAGAAGTGACCACACAGCTCCATACCGTCCTCTCATGTATTCCATAGAAGTGACCACACAGCTCCATACCGTCCTCTCATGTATTCCATAGAAGTGACCGCACAGCTCACACACTGTCCTCTCATGTATTCCATAGAAGTGACCGCACAGTTTCCACACTGTCCTCTCATGTATTCCATAGAAGTGACCATACAGCTCCCCACTGTCCTCTCATGTATTCCATAGACGTGACCGCACAGTTTCCACAATGTCCTCTCATGTATTCCATGGAAGTGACCACACAGCTCCACACTGTCCTCTTGTGTATTCCATAGAAGTGACCACACAGCTCCATACTGTCCTCTCATGTATTCCATAGAAGTGACCGCACAGTTTCCACAATGTCCTCTCATGTATTCCATGGAAGTGACCACACAGCTCCACACTGTCCTCATGTGTATTCCATAGAAGTGACCGCACAGCTCCCACACTGTCCTCTCATGTATTCCATAGAAGTGACCGCACAGTTTCCACACTGTCCTCTCATGTATTCCATAGAAGTGACCACACAGCTCCCCACTGTCCTCTCATGTATTCCATAGAAGTGACCACACAGTTTCCACAATGTCCTCTCATGTATTCCATGGAAGTGACCACACAGCTCCCCACTGTCCTCTTGTGTATTCCATAGAAGTGACCACACAGCTCTACACTGTCCTCTTGTGTATTCCATAAAAGTGACCACACAGCTCTATACTGTCCTCTCATGTATTCCATGGAAGTGACCACACAGCTCCACACTGTCCTCTTGTGTATTCCATAGAAGTGACCACACAGCTCTATACTGTCCTCTCATGTATTCCATAGAAGTGACCACACAGCTCCCCACTGTCCTCTCATGTATTCCATGGAAGTGACCACACAGCTCCACACTGTCCTCTTGTGTATTCCATAGAAGTGACAACACAGATTCATACTGTCCTCTCATGTATTCCATGGAAGTGACCACACAGCTCCATACGGTCCTCTTGTGTATTCCATAGAAGTGACCACACAGCTCTACAATGTCCTCTTGTGTATTCCATAGAAGTGACCACACAGCTCTATACTGTCCTCTCATGTATTCCATGGAAGTGACCACACAGCTCTATACTGTCCTCTCATGTATTCCATAGAAGTGACCACACGGCTCCCCACTGTCCTCTCATGTATTCCATAGAAGTGACCACACAGCTCCCCACTGTCCTCTCATGTATTCCATAGAAGTTACCGCACAGCTCCCACACTGTCCTCTCATGTATTCCATAGAAGTGACCGCACAGCTCCCACACTGTCCTCTCATGTATTCCATAGAAGTGACCGCACAGTTTCCGCACTGTCCTCTCATGTATTCCATAGAAGTGACCACACAGCTCCCCACTGTCCTCTCATGTATTCCATGGAAGTGACCACACAGCTCCACACTGTCCTCTTGTGTATTCCATAGAAGTGACCACACAGCTCTATACTGTCCTCTCATGTATTCCATGGAAGTGACCACACAGCTCCACACTGTCCTCTTGTGTATTCCATAGAAGTGACCACACAGCTCTACACTGTCCTCTTGTGTATTCCATATAAGTGACCACACAGCTCTATACTCTCCTCTCATGTTTTCAATGGAAGTGACCATACAGCTCTATACTGTCCTCTCATGTATTCCATAGAAGTGACCACACGGCTCCCCACTGTCCTCTCATGTATTCCATAGAAGTGACCACACAGCTCCCCACTGTCCTCTCATGTATTCCATGGAAGTGACCACACAGCTCCCCACTGTCCACTTGTGTATTCCATAGAAGTGACCACACAGCTCTACACTGTCCTCTTGTGTATTCCATAGAAGTGACCACACAGCTCTATACTGTCCTCTCATGTATTCCATGGAAGTGACCACACAGCTCCACACTGTCCTCTTGTGTATTCCATAGAAGTGACCACACAGCTCTACACTGTCCTCTTGTGTATTCCATATAAGTGACCACACAGCTCTATACTCTCCTCTCATGTTTTCAATGGAAGTGACCATACAGCTCTATACTGTCCTCTCATGTATTCCATAGAAGTGACCACACGGCTCCCCACTGTCCTCTCATGTATTCCATAGAAGTGACCACACAGCTCCCCACTGTCCTCTCATGTATTCCATAGAAGTGACCACACAGCTCCCACACTGTCCTCTCAAGTATTCCATAGAAGTGACCGCACAGCTCCCACACTGTCCTCTCATGTATTCCATAGAAGTGACAGCACAGTTTCCACACTGTCCTCTCATGTATTCCATAGAAGTGACCACACAGCTCCCCACTGTCCTCTCATGTATTCCATGGAAGTGACCACACAGCTCCACACTGTCCTCTTGTGTATTCCATAGAAGTGACCACACAGCTCCATACTGTCCTCTCATGTATTCCATGGAAGTGACCACACAGCTCCATACTGTCCTGTCATGTATTCCATAGAAGTGACCACACAGCTCCATACTGTCCTCTCATGTATTCCATAGAAGTGACCACACAGCTCCATACTGTCCTCTCATGTATTCCATGGAAGTGACCACACAGCTCCCCACTGTCCTTTTGTGTATTCCATAGAAGTGACCACACAGCTCTACACTGTCCTCTTGTGTATTCCATAGAAGTGACCACGCAGCTCTATACTGTCCTCTCATGTATTCCATGGAAGTGACCACACAGCTCCACACTGTCCTCTTGTGTATTCCATATAAGTGACCACACAGCTCCATACTGTCCTCTCATGTATTCCATAGAAGTGACCACACAGCTTCCCACTGTCCTCTCATGTATTCCATGGAAGTGACCACACAGCTCCACACTGCCCTCTTGTGTATTCCATAGAAGTGACCACACAGCTCCATACTGTCCTCTCATGTATTCCATAGAAGTGACCACACAGCTCCCCACTGTCCTTTCATGTATTCCATAGAAGTGACCACACAGCTCTATACTGTCCTCTCATGTATTCCATGGAAGTGACCACACAGCTCTATACTGTCCTCTCATGTATTCCATAGAAGTGAACACACAGCTCCCCACTGTCCTCTCATGTATTCCATAGAAGTGACCACACAGCTCCCCACTGTCCTCTCATGTATTCCATAGAAGTGATCACACAGCTCTACACTGTCCTCTCATGTATTCCATAGAAGTGACCACACAGCTCTATACTGTCCTCTCATGTATTCCATAGAAGTGACCACACAGCTCTATACTGTCCTCTCATGTATTCCATAGAAGTGACCACACAGCTCCCCACTGTCCTCTCATGTATTCCATAGAAGTGATCACACAGCTCCATACAGTCCTCTCATGTATTCCATAGAAGTGATCACACAGCTCCATACTGTCCTCTCATGCATTCCATAGAAGTGACTACACAGCTTTACACTGTCCTCTCGTATTCCATAGAAGTGACCACACATCTCCATACTGTCCTCTCGTGTATTCCATAGAAGTAACCACACGGCTTCCCACTGTCCTCTCATGTATTCCATAGCAGTGACCATACAGCTCCACACTGTCCTCTCGTGTATTCCATAGAAGTGACCACACAGCTCCATACTATCCTCTCATGTATTCCAAAGAAGTGACCACACAGCTCCTTACTGTCCTCTCATGTATTCCATAGAAATGACCACACAGCTCCATACTGTCCTCTCATGTATTCCATAGAAGTGACCACACGGCTTCCCATTGTCCTCTCATGTATTCCATAGAAGTGACCACACGGCTTCCCACTGTCGTCTCATGTATTCCATAGAAGTGACCACACAGCTCCATGCTGTCCTCTCATGTATTCCATAGCAGTGACCACACAGCTCCCTACTGTCCTCTCATGTATTCCATAGAAGTGACCACATAGGTTCCCACTGTCCTCTCATGTATTCCATAGAAGTGACCACACAGCTCCATACTGTCCTTTCATGTATTCCATAGAAGTGACCACACATCTTCCCACTGTCCTCTCATGTATTCCATAAAAGTGACCACACATCTCCATACTGTCCTCTCGTGTATTCCATAGAAGTGACCACACGGCTTCCCATTGTCCTCTCATGTATTCCATAGAAGTGACCACACAGCTTCCCACTGTCTTTTTATGTATTCCATAGCAGTGACCACACAGCTCCATGCTGTTCTCTCATGTATTCAATAGAAGTGACCACACAGCTCTATACTGTCCTCTCTTATATTCCATAGAAGTGACCACACAGCTCCATTCTGTCCTCTCATGTATTCCATAGAAGTGACCACACAGCTCCATACTGTCCTCTCATGTATTCCATAGAAGTGATCACTCAGCTCCATACTGTCCTCTCATGTATTCCATAGAAGTTAGCACAGAGCTCTATACTTTCCTCTCATGTATTCCATGGAAGTGACCACACAGCTCCACACTGTCCTCTTGTGTATTCCATAGAAGTGACCACACAGCTCCCCACTGTCCTCTCATGTATTCCATGGAAGTGACCACACAGCTCCATACTGTCCTCTCATGTATTCCATGGAAGTGACCACACAGCTCCCCACTGTCCTCTCATGTATTCCATGGAAGTGACCACACAGCTCCACACTGTCTTCTCATGTACTCCATAGCAGTGCCCCCTCCAAGGGACGCTTGTGATATTGCCCCTGGACCCTGCCATCCACAATGGTCATCTGAGTGTGCAAATCTCAAATGCATCAAGTCCAACCTTTTTTCATGCTGTTGATTGTGGTACCCTCAATATATGTCTGTCATTTGTAATTTATATATTATGTATTCTGTTTTTGCTTTGGTAAAGTGACGAATATGTGTCCAAATGTTCCTGTTCACTTTATTTTTATCTACAATGTATGAATAAAATGTACAGTTTTTTTACTATACTCCCTTCCTTTTTTCTGATGTACTTTTTTTACTACGTCTGCTTTTAAAGTCCAGGGGGATTGCCTTTATTTGGGATATCTCTCCCATCTCCTAAACTTTTGTGTCAATTGGATGTGGCAGCTTTTTTGTCTATATTTATCACCACTCCCCCTTGTTTACATAACATGTGTTCCATAGAAGTGACCACACAGCTTCCCACTGTCCTCTCATGTATTCCATAGCAGTGACCACACAGCTCCCCTCTGTAATTTCATATATTCCATGGAAGTGACCAAACAGCTCCCCACTGTCAGTTCATGTTTCCATGGAAGTGACCACACATTTCCATACTTTCCTCTCATGTATTCCATAGAAGTGACCACACAGCTCCACACTGTCCTCTCATGTGGTCCATGGGAGTGGCCACACAGCTCCCCAGTGTCCTCTCATGTATTCCATAGAAGTGACCACACAGTTTCCACAATGTCCTCTCATGTATTCCATGGAAGTGACCACACAGCTCCCCATTGTCCTCTTGTGTATTCCATAGAAGTGACCACACAGCTCTACACTGTCCTCTTGTGTATTCCATAGAAGTGACCACACAGCTCTATTCTGCCCTCTCATGTATTCCATGGAAGTGACCACACAGCTCCACACTGTCCTCTTGTGTATTCCATAGAAGTGACCACACAGCTCTATACTGTCCTCTCATGTATTCCATAGAAGTGACCACACAGCTCCCCACTGTCCTCTCATGTTTTCCATGGAAGTGACCACACAGCTCCACACTGTCCTCTTGTGTATTCCATAGAAGTGACCACACAGCTTCATACTGTCCTCTCATGTATTCCATGGAAGTGACCACACAGCTCCATACTGTCCTCTTGTGTATTCCATAGAAGTGACCACACAGCTCTACACTGTCCTCTTGTGTATTCCATAGAAGTGACCACACAGCTCTATACTGTCCTCTCATGTAAACCATGGAAGTGACCACACAGCTCTATACTGTCCTCTCATGTATTCCATAGAAGTGACCACACGGCTCCCCACTGTCCTCTCATGTATTCCATAGAAGTGACCACACAGCTCCCCACTGTCCTCTCATGTATTCCATAGAAGTGACCGCACAGCTCCCACACTGTCCTCTCATGTATTCCATAGAAGTGACCGCACAGTTTCCACACTGTCCTCTCATGTATTCCATAGAAGTGACCACACAGCTCCCCACTGTCCTCTCATGTATTCCATGGAAGTGACCACACAGCTCCACACTGTCCTCTTGTGTATTCCATAGAAGTGACCACACAGCTCCATACTGTCCTCTCATGTATTCCATGGAAGTGACCACACAGCTCCCCACTGTCCTCTTGTGTATTCCATAGAAGTGACCACACAGCTCTATACTGTCCTCTTGTGTATTCCATAGAAGTGACCACACAGCTCTATACTGTCCTCTCATGTATTCCATGGAAGTGACCACACAGCTCCATACTGTCCTTTTCATGTATTCCATAGAAGTGACCACACGGCTTCCCATTGTCCTCTCATGTATTCCATAGAAGTGACCACACGGCTTCCCACTGTCGTCTCATGTATTCCATAGAAGTGACCACACAGCTCCATGCTGTCCCCTCATGTATTCCATAGCAGTGACCACACAGCTCCCCACTGTCCTCTCATGTATTCCATAGAAGTGACCACACAGCTCCACACTGTCCTCTTGTGTATTCCATAGAAGTGACCACACAGCTCCATACTGTCCTCTCATGTATTCCATAGAAGTGACCACACAGCTCCATACTGTCCTCTCATGTATTCCATAGAAGTGACCACACAGCTCCCACACTGTCCTCTCTTGTATTCCATAGAAGTGACCACACAGCTCCCACACTGTCCTCTCATGTATTCCATAGAAGTGACCACACAGCTCCATACTGTCCTCTCATGTATTCCATAGCAGTGACCACACAGCTCCCCACTGTCCTCTCATGTATTCCATGGAAGTGACCACACAGCTCCACACTGTCCTCTTGTGTATTCCATAGAAGTGACCACACAGCTCCATACTGTCCTCTCATGCATTCCATGGAAGTGACCACACAGCTCCATACTGTCCTCTCATGTATTCCATAGAAGTGACCACACAGCTCCATACTGTCCTCTCATGTATTCCATAGAAGTGACCACACAGCTCCATACTGTCCTCTTGTGTATTCCATAGAAGTGACCACACAGCTCTACACTGTCCTCTTGTGTATTCCATAGAAGTGACCACACAGCTCTATACTGTCCTCTCATGTATTCCATGGAAGTGACCACACAGCTCCACACTGTCCTCTTGTGTATTCCATATAAGTGACCACACAGCTCTATACTGTCCTCTCATGTATTCCATAGAAGTGACCATGCGGCTCCCCACTGTCCTCTCATGTATTCCATAGAAGTGACCACACAGCTCCCCACTGTCCTCTCATGTATTCCATAGAAGTGACCACACAGCTCCCCACTGTCCTCTCATGTATTCCATGGAAGTGACCACACAGCTCCACACTGTCCTCTTGTGTATTCCATAGAAGTGACCACACAGCTCCATACTGTCCTCTCATGTATTCCATAGAAGTGACCACACAGCTCCCCACTGTCCTCTCATGTATTCCATAGAAGTGACCACACAGCTCTATACTGTCCTCTCATGTATTCCATGGAAGTGACCACACAGCTCTATACTGTCCTCTCATGTATTCCATAGAAGTGACCACACGGCTCCCCACTGTCCTCTCATGTATTCCATAGAAGTGAACACACAGCTCCCCACTGTCCTCTCATGTATTCAATGGAAGTGACCACTCAGCTCCCCACTGTCCTCTCATGTATTCCATAGAAGTGATCACACAGCTCTACACTGTCCTCTCATGTATTCCATAGAAGTGACCACACAGCTCTATACTGTCCTCTCATGTATTCCATAGAAGTGACCACACAGCTCTATACTGTCCTCTCATGTATTCCATAGAAGTGACCACACAGCTCCCCACTGTCCTCTCATGTATTCCATAGAAGTGATCACACAGCTCCATACAGTCCTCTCATGTACTCCATAGAAGTGATCACACAGCTCCATACTGTCCTCTCATGTATTCCATAGAAGTGACTACACAGCTTTACACTGTCCTCTCGTATTCCATAGAAGTGACCACACATCTCCATACTGTCCTCTCGTGTATTCCATAGAAGTGACCACACGGCTTCCCACTGTCCTCTCATGTATTCCATAGCAGTGACCACACAGCTCCACACTGTCCTCTCGTGTATTCCATAGAAGTGACCACACAGCTCCATACTATCCTCTCATGTATTCCATAGAAGTGACCACACAGCTCCATACTGTCCTCTCATGTATTCCATAGAAATGACCACACAGCTCTATACTGTCCTCTCATGTATTCCATAGAAGTGACCACACGACTTCCCATTGTCCTCTCATGTATTCCATAGAAGTGACCACACGGCTTCCCACTGTCGTCTCATGTATTCCATAGAAGTGACCACACAGCTCCATGCTGTCCTCTCATGTATTCTATAGCAGTGACCACACAGCTCCATACTGTCCTCTCATGTATTCCATAGAAGTGACCACATAGGTTCCCACTGTCCTCTCATGTATTCCATAGAAGTGACCACACAGCTCCATACTGTCCTTTCATGTATTCCATAGAAGTGACCACACATCTCCCCACTGTCCTCTCATGTATTCCATAAAAGTGACCACACATCTCCATACTGTCCTCTCGTGTATTCCATAGAAGTGACCACACGGCTTCCCATTGTCCTCTCATGTATTCCATAGAAGTGACCACACAGCTTCCCACTGTCCTTTTATGTATTCCATAGCAGTGACCACACAGCTCCATGCTGTTCTCTCATGTATTCAATAGAAGTGACCACACAGCTCTATACTGTCCTCTCTTGTATTCCATAGAAGTGACCACACAGCTCCATTCTGTCCTCTCATGTATTCCATAGAAGTGACCACACAGCTCCATACTGTCCTCTCATGTATTCCATAGAAGTGATCACTCAGCTCCATACTGTCCTCTCATGTATTCCATGGAAGTTAGCACAGAGCTCTATACTTTCCTCTCATGGATTCCATGGAAGTGACCGCACAGCTCCACACTGTCCTCTTGTGTATTCCATAGAAGTGACCACACAGCTCCCCACTGTCCTCTCATGTATTCCATGGAAGTGACCACACAGCTCCCCACTGTCCTCTCATGTATTCCATGGAAGTGACCACACAGCTCCACACTGTCTACTCATGTATTCCATAGCAGTACCCCCTCCAAGGGACGCTTGTGATATTGCCCCTGGACCCTGCCATCCACAGTGGACATCTGAGTGTGCAAATCTCAAATGCATCAAGTCCAACCTTTTTTCATGCTGTTGATTGTGGTACCCTCAATATATGTCTGTCATTTGTAATTTATATATTATGTATTCTGTTTTTGCTTTGGTAAAGTGACGAATATGTGTCCAAATGTTCCTGTTCACTTTATTTTTATCTACAATGTATGAATAAAATGTACAGTTTTTTACTATACTCCCTTCCTTTTTTCTGATGTACTTTTTTTACTACGTCTGCTTTTAAAGTCCAGGGGGATTGCCTTTATTTGGGATATCTCTCCCATCTCCTAAACTTTTGTGTCAATTGGATGTGGCAGCTTTTTTGTCTATATTTATCACCACTCCCCCTTGTTTACATAACATGTGTTCCATAGAAGTGACCACACAGCTTCCCACTGTCCTCTCATGTATTCCATAGCAGTGACCACACAGCTCCCCTCTGTAATTTCATATATTCCATGGAAGTGACCACACAGCTCCCCACTGTCAGCTCATGTTTCCATGGAAGTGACCACACATCTCCATACTTTCCTCTCATGTATTCCATAGAAGTGACCACACAGCTCCACACTGTCCTCTCATGTGGTCCATGGGAGTGACAACACAGCTCCACACTGTCCTCTCATGTATTCCATGGAAGTGACCATACAGCTCCCACACTGTCCTCTCATGTATTCCAAGGGAGTGACCACACAGCTGCCACGCTGTCCTCTCATATATTCCATGGGGGTGACCACACAGCTGCCACAATGTCCTCTCGTGTATTCCATGGGAGTGACCACCCAGCTCCACACTGTCCTCTCATGTATTCCATGGATGTGACCATACAGCTCCCACACTGTCCTCTCATGTATTCCATGGGAGTCACCACACAGCTGCCACACTGTCCTCTCATGTATTCCATGGGAGTGACCACACAGCTCTCACACTGTCCTCTCATATATTCCATGGGAGTGACCACACAGCCCCACACTGTCATCTTGTGTATTCCATGGGAGTGACCACACAGCTCCACACTGTCCTCTCATGTATTCCATGGGAGTGACCACACAGCTGCCACACCGTCCTCTTGTGTATGCCATGGAAGTGACCACACAGCTCCCACACTGTCCTCTCATGTGTTCCATGCGAGTGACCACACAACTCCCACACTGTCTTCTCATGTATTCATTGGAAGTGACCACACAGCTCTACACTGTCCTTTCATGCATTCCATGGAAGTGACCACACAGCTCCACACTGTCCTCTCATGTATTCCATGGAAGTGACCACACAGCTCCACACTGTCCTCTCATGTATTCCATGGAAGTGACCACACAGCTCCACACTGTCCTCTCATGTATTCAATGGATGTGACCACACAGCTCCATACTGTCCTATCATGTATTCCATGTTAGCGACCACACAGCTCCGCACTGTCCTCTCATGTATTCCATGGGAGTTACCACATGGCTCCATACTGTTCTCTCATGTATTCCATGGAAGTAACCACACAGCTCCACACTGTCCTCTCATGGAAGCAAACCCCTCAGTGCTCCATTACAGCTCAGTCCCTGTCATGTACCTTGTGGTCGAGTCTGACTTGTGCAGGGGACAACCTCCCTTACAGCCCTGGCTCAAAAACCCCTGGTAGTGTAGACAGGGAGCTCTGGAGCACAGGGGGGTATGAGGGCTGGACTTGGTCACTGGTGGTAGGTGAGGGTCCACTGGAACTCGTGCAGACAGAAGAATGGTGATGCTGGCCGGCTCTGTAACAGGCTGGCGGTGCGGTACAGAAGGATCAGGCAGGCGGATGGTCAGGTGCAAGCAGGGTAAGCAACGTGCGGGCAGCAGAGGTACTAAGGAGCAGGCAAAAGAGTAGTCGTAGACAGGCTGGGGTCGGGGCAGGCAGAGAGCAAACAAAGTCCAAGAAAGCCGGGGTCACAGGTACAGGAAGTCTCTCAGAGTAAATGCTGGGTCACGGGATACAGGAACGCTGTAGAACGGACAGCGCTGGTTGCAGGGTGATGTCTGATTAAATGGCCATTTTGGTGCCAATGCTGGCACATATGCGCTCCCAGGCGCGTGCACACGCACACAGATGCGCGCGCAAACACGCACAGATGTGCGCACATGCTATGTGAGCCCGCGCACAGGCATTTCAATGGGCACAGATGATTTCTAACATTGCCCACCCCAAGGGGCAACCTCCGGATGCCCAAACAGGCCCTCTTGACAGGAGGTCTACTCCAGAATGACTTAATTAGCTCTGCAGCATGCAGATTGTTCTCTGGCTCTCAAAAGCTTTCTTCAGGCCCATAACCCTTCCACTTCACCAGGAACTGAATGATGCCCCCTCTTTTCCTGCAGTCAAGGATGTTCTCCACCTCAAACTCCTCCTCTCCATCCACTAAGACCGGTTATGGTGGGGCTGTACTGCACCCAGGGAAGAGATCCTTGACCACTTGTTTAAGTAGGTTCACGTGAAAAATGGGTAAATGTGAAGCGAAGGGGGTAGGTCCAGATCAAATTCCACCCTGTTGATTTTTCTTTTTACTGGAAAGGGTCCAATGTACTTTGGATGTTAGGACTGGCGCTGTCTTTCGACCCACAAAGTGCTTATGCTATATATAAATAAATGAATAGTATGTGCAGAAAAGTGCTAATCAGTGCAAACAAGCATGAGTTCCATGAGTACGAACAAACGTGACTAATCGTGAAAAGACGTGTATGATAAGTAAATAAATATATATCGTATTCGTGAAACACCCAGCTTTCTGTCGCGGTCAGGATTGTAGGTTTCATGTAACCTGGGAAAGGTCATTTTTCTTTTTAGTTGTCCCACCTTAAACTAGACCTGGATGGGGGAAGCGAAGTGTAAATGGGTAAAAAGTGCACTTGGATGAATTTGTTCACCAGTTCCTAGAGAAGGGACCCACGTCATGTCGGGGTGGTATTGGCCAGAATCACCTACCTCTCCTCCTCAAACTCCACCTCTTGTAGGAACTGACGTCCTTTTCTCCCCCGTAGTAAGTCAAGGACCACTTCACCTTC
>BLSH010004297.1:257619-270510 GCA_018402905.1 Glandirana rugosa
AGTTCATTTTGACTTATTTATATGCATTCTCATACTCACCAGTACCTATAATTGGAGTTTTTACTATAATTAATTTTCTTCTTGACATCCACTTTTTTACTTGACATCCACTTTGTTCATAATTTTTTTCGGATTTATTCACAATTTATTTTACTTTAAAAGTTTGGTATTTTATTTGCATAATCATGATTGGGTACACACTGGAATTAATATTTTATTTATTTTAATATTTATGGAACTCATGCTTGTTTGCACTGATTAGCACTTTTCTGCACATACTATTCATTTATTTATATATAGCATAAGCACTTTGTGGGTCGAAAGACAGCGCCAGTCCTAACATTCTATTAGATTTATTTATTACTTCCTCTAGTAGGAAGATATAGGAAGGCTGCAGTCTTGTATACACCTAAAAGTCCTCGCGCAGGATTCTTTGTATCCAATGTACTTTGGCCCTAGTTTTCTGGAGGGGCAAGACAGTCTCAGGTTTTTTGTTGATAACCAGACCCATTGGCCAGGTCGCAGTTCTAATTCTCCTCGTCACCCTTTGTCAAAATTTCTCTTGCTGAGTGCCTGAGTCTGAGAGAGGGTTTCCTGGAACAGTTTGCTGTTTCTTTCTAGGAACCGGGTGACTTCCAATATGGCAGGTATGGTGCTTTCTGTTAACAGGTTAGGTAGGAAGGTAGGATGGTAGCCGAGGCTCGCCCAGAATGGAGTTTGCTTGGTGGCAGAATGAACTGAGTTATTGTAGGCGAACTCGGCTACCAGCAACAGAGAAACCCAATCGTCCTGGGAGTACAAAGAGTAGCAACGGAGGTACTGCTCGAGGGTCTGGTTAGTCCTCTCTGTTTGGCCGTTTGACTGCGGATGATACGCTGAGGAGAAGGCCAGGTCAATTCCCAGAGAAGAGCATAGGGATTTCCAGAAGCGGGATATAAACTGCACCCCTCGGTCCGACACTGTGTTTATAGGGATTCCATGAAGATGGACAACCTCTTTTATGAATGTCTCTCCTGTCTCATCTGCCGTGGGGGTGCCCTTCATGGGTATGAAATGGGCCATTTTTGTGAGGGGATCCACCACCACAAGATAGTACTGAAGCCTGCAGATGGAGGCAGCTTGACTATAAAGTCCATTGAGATCTGGGACCAAGGTCATTCCAGAATGGGCAGTGGATTGAGTAGACCCCAGGCTTTGGACCTCTCAGTTTCGTTCTTGGCACAGACAGGACAAGCCCTCACATAGTCTCTGCAGTCCTCGTTCAGGCGAGGCCACCAGAATGAGCAGGATAGCAGCTCTACATCTTGCGACCCCCGAAGTGCCCAGCTAATTTGAGGTCATGGCAGAGTTCAAGTGCTGTTAGGCGCAGTTCCTGCGGAATGAAGAGTCGGTTACCTGACCACGACAGCCCGTCTTTTAATGTGAGTCCAGAGTCCGGTGGCACAGTGAGGCCAGCTAAGGATCACCTGATCCGGATAAGGAGGTCTTCTTGGGTCAACAGGAAGCTATTGCCAGGCAGTATTGTGCCTGTAGGAGAAGGGTTTTCTGAGTCGTGAAACATCTTGGACAAGGTGTCCGGCTTCACATTCTTAGACCCGGTGCCTGTATGCTATGTGCAGCTGAAAGCGTGAGAAGAACAATGCCAATCTTGCCTGTCAAGGTTTGAGTCTCTTAGCAGTCTGCAGGTATTATAAATTTTTATGGTCGGTGAAGACCAGAACAGGATGGGACGCTGCCTCCAAGAGGTACCGCCATTCCTCCAGAACCTATTTGATCGTCAGCAGTTCCCTGTCACTGACATCGTAGTTCCTCTCAGGTGGCGAGTAGTTCCTCTCAGGTGGCGAGAGTTTCCTGGAAAAGAATGCGATGGGGTGGAGCGAGGCCTTTGGACCTCATCTCTGTGAGAGGACTGCTCCTACTGCTGTCTTAGAGGTGTCCACTTCAAGAACATAGGGCAGGGTCGGATCAGGATGTTTGAGGATCAGAGCAGAGGTAAACAGCTCCTTGAGTCTTGAGAAGGCCTTTTGGGCCTCAGGAGTCCAGCGGAAGCGAGAATCCTGCATAGTAAGCTGGGTTATAGGCACATTGACCGGCGAGAACCCCTTGATGAACTTCCTATAAAAGTTTACGAACCCGACAAAACACTGGACTCCCTTTTTGTCGACTGCCACTGGCCAGTCCAGGATGGCTGAAACTTTCCATAGTTATCCCTGTGACAGAGATGTGAAATCCAAGGAAAGAGATGCTAGTGCACTCAAAAGCACATTTTTCCGCCTTGGCGTATAGGCCATGTTGCCAAAGGCGGTTGAGCACACACCTCACGTGCCTGCAGTGCTTTTCCAAGGAAGGGGAGAAGATCAGGATATCATCCAGATAGATCACTATGAATTGGTCCAGGTAGTCTCTGAAGATATCGTTCACCAGATGCTGGAACGTAGCGGGGGCGTTACAGAGTCCAAAAGGCATAACAAGATACTCGTAGTGGCCAAACCGAGTTCGGAAAGGCCATCTTCCACTCATCCCTTTCATATATATATGGATGAGATTATATACCCCACGGAGATCCAGCTTTGTGAACACAGCCGCCATTCCTAGCCTCTGAAAAAGCTCTGTGACCAAGGGCGGGAGATACCGGTTCTTGATGGTGGAGTGGTCCTTTTTTCAACAAAGAAGATCCCCGCTCCTGCTGGTGAGGTGGAGGGTCTGATGAACCCCTTCGCCAGGTTCTCATCGAGGTACGCCTTGAGGGCTACCAACTCTATTTCAGACAGGGGGAAAATTCGGCCGAATGGAACCTCAGCCCCGGGTAGGAGGTCAATCGGACAGTCATAGGATCTGTGCGGTGGGAAGACGTCAGCCCCCTTCTTACTAGAAACCTCCAAGAAATCATGGTAGGGCACAGGTACAGCCAGGTGGGTGTCCTGGTCGTTTTCAGTGTCCATACAAAGCACAGACGGGATAGCTGGGTACTCTGGGCATCATCCACGTGAGGCGTGCGGGTCTTGTGGACCTCTCAGTCTTGCATTCCCGCAGGCGATGATCAATTTGGATGGCCAGATTGATCAGGGTGTGTAGGGTATGAGGCAGCTCGTCTTTGAGTGGCTCTGAGAGACCCAGCCTGAATTGGTAGCAGAGGGCCGCATCATTCCAGGCTGTGTCAGAGCTCCAGTGCCGGAATTCAGAGACATACTCCTCTACCATGCGGTGGCCTTGTTGCAGGGCGTGAAGAGCTGCTTCTGCAGTGGCAGCTAGATGGGGGTCCTCATGTAACTGAGCCATCGCTTGAAAGAACCAGTCCAGACTGGTGGTTTGCGGGGCCTTCTGTTCCAGAAGGTGGTGTGCCCAAGCTTGTGGCTCCTCCAGGAGCAGGGAGATCACAAGCCCCACTTTACTGTAGTTGCTTCCAGAGAAAAGGTCCGTGGCTGGAGGGCGAAATATAAGGAGGAGTTCCCCTGAGAACCACTTTGGCATGGGCACCTTGGGCTCTGTGGGCAGAGTCACAGTGGTGCGTGGAGTAGACTGGCAGGGACTGGCTGGAGCTGACATGGAGAGCTCCTGGACACTCCCTTCGAGATGGGTGTATCCCTTCTGCAAATTCTTCACAGCTTGGGTGAGGCCAGGCAGATGCACAAACAAGTCATCCATGGGAGAGGTCCCCTGCGCAGACTCGACATGGCTGGCCGTTACTGTCATGTACTCGGTGGTCGAGTCTGACTTGTGCAGGGGACAACCTCTCTTACGGCCCTGGTTTGAGAACCCCTGGTAGTGTAGACAGGAGCTCTGGAGCACAGGGGGGCACGAGTCACTGGTGGTAGGTGAGGGTCCACTGGAACTCGTTCAGATAGAAGAATGGTGATGCTGGCCGGGTCGGTAACAGGCGGTGCGGTACAGAAGGATCAGGCAGGCGGATAGTCAGGTGCAAGCGGGGTCGGCAACGTGCGAGCAGCAAAGGTACAAAGGAGCAGGCAAAAGAGTAGTTGTAGACAGGCCGGGGTTGGGGCAGGCAGAGAGCAAACAAAGTCCAAGGAAAGCCGGGTTCACAGGTACAGGAAGTCTCTCAGAGTAAATGCTGGGTCACAGGATACAGGAACGCTGTAGAACGGACAGCACTGGTTGCAGGGTGCTGTCTGCTTAAATGGCCATTTTGACGCCAATGCCGGCGCATACGCATGCACAGACGCGTGCACACACTATGCGTGCCAGTGCACAGGCATTCTAATGGCCACGGATGATTCCTAACAGTCCCACTCTCTCTGCTGAGTCAAGACTTTCTCTATAGTTGTGGAATTTTTCCCCCAGTTGCTTTCGACAGGCTTAGAACATAGCACATTTGCAAGGTGATGAGATGGCCTCTTCTATCGTCTTCTCCCTGTCTACATTAACCACTTCAGCCCCAGAAGGTTTACCCCCCCTTAATGACAAGGCCATTTTTGCGATACGGCACTGCGTTACTTTAACTAACAATTGCGCTGTTTTGCGGCACTGTAACCAAATAAAATTGATGTCCTTTATTTTCCACAAATAGAGCTTTCTTTTGGTGGTATTCGATCACTTCTGTGGTTTTATTTTTTGAGCTATAAACAAATAAGTCTGACAATTTTGAAAAAATGTCTAAAAACAAATGTCTTCATCATTTTAGGCCAATATGTATTCTGCTACATATTTTTGGTAAAAAAAATCCCAATCAGCATATATTGATTGGTTTGTGCAATTTCTAGCGGGACTGTGACATTGTACAGAACAGGGATCTGCCTTGTTTACGTAAGCACATCCCCATTCTGCCTCTCTGTGGAGCAATTGCAGGTGGCCAGCGGACATCAGGTTCGCTGGACCCGCGCATTGGTTCCCCCTCTGCACAACAGGGCGCCCAGAGTACCTATTGCAGAATATCTATTGTATGAAACAACGTACAGGTACATTGTTTCGTGCAATAGAGCCGCCCTGCCGCAGTATATATGTGGTGGCCGGTGTTCTGGCCAAGTGCCAAACTCGGCAGAATGCCAAACCCGAGTCACTTCCAGTTTTTTTAAAGCATTATAACTTCCTAATTATCACGAATTTCTGTTTCTACAAAACACCAGCAACAGACTACAGTCCGTTACCGGGAGATGTTGCTGTGTTAGGAACAGGAGTTGTTTTCTTGGTTAGTATATGAAAGGTATAAACCTCTGCTCATATACCATGCACCGGACTATTGTCCGTCGCCGGTGTTTTTTTAAATCCCTTTTCCGAACGCCTTCTCTACTTCTATCCCTGGATGCAGAGAAGGTGTTCATTAGAGTCCATTGGAGCTACCTACAGAAGGTAATGTCCAAATTAAAGGCCATATTTTCACAGCCATTCTAGCTTTGTACACTGCCCCGTCAGCCAGAGTGTTCACCTCAAATGTATTATCACTTCCCTTTTATATAACAAATGGTACAAGACAGGGGTGTCCACTCTCCCCACTAATTTTTAATCTAATCATGGAACCCCTAGCAGAGCATATAAGATCCAATTCCCTCATTTCAGGCCTCCACATCGGTAAACAGACTCACAAAATCAGCCTGTTTGCTGACGACATGATATTAATGTTATCCAATCCCACTTCCTCACTAAGCGAAACTTACAAAACACTACAATGGTTTAGTAAAATATCTTACTACAAAATGAACGAATCCAAATCAACCATCTTAGACTTAAACCTAGATGGCATTACCCTAAATCTCTTACAACAACAATTCCCTTCCACATGGACAGACACCAACATCCCCTATCTGGGTATCCTACTGACCAAAACAGCCCAAGGGCTTTTCAGAGCAAACTACCTCCCATTCCTCAATAACTTGAAACACAATCTCCACATTCTCCAGAAACACAAACTTACCTGGTCTGGTAGGCTTGCAGCCTTCAAAATGACAATATTGCCCCAACTCTTATACTTGTTTGGGACCCTTCCTATCCCTATACCTAAATCTTACTTCACCTCCCTACAGTGTTTGCTTAGCAACTATGTATGGTGTAACAAAAAACCTAGACGTGCATTCCAAATACTCACCAAACACAGACTAGCCGGAGGGACAGGATACGTTGATTTTAAACACTACTACATAGCAACCATCTTATCACAACTAGAAGATTGGTTCCAGCCATCACCATTGACCAGCTGGGGGCAAATTGAAACTTCGCAACTCCCAAACCATGACCTTAAACTTTGGCTTCTAGGTGGCCCCTATGACCCTACTCTACCATCCACATTCTCCGTTCCCATGATAGCTTCCTTGTCTGCTTGGCGTTTCCTCACAGCAGCCCGATACCCTGATAACTAACAAATATCTCCAAATATTCCCATAGAAACATCTTCAAACGTCTTCTTGAAAATATGGAAAACACATGGCATAAACTACATCCAAGACCTTGTTGAGGGATCCTCAATAGAGTTGAGCGAACACCTGGATGTTCGGGTTCGGCGGGTTTGGCCGAACTTCACGGAAACGTTCGGGTTCAGTACCGAACGTTACCCGAACTTGACCCCGAACCCCATTGAAGTCAATGGGGACCCAAACTTTTCAGCACAAAAATGGCAGTAAAAAAGTCCTGGAAAGTGCTAGAGGGCTGCAAAAGGAAGACAAATGGGAGCTGTTATTAGATCTGCAATCTGTCCCTCAAAGCAGTAGTAATCTCTACCTAGTCCAGTATCAGATCGTTCTGTAATCAGATCGTTCTGTAATGCAGGATGAGATGTTATTAGAGCTGCAATCTGTCCCTCAAAGCAGTAGTAGTAATCTCTACCTAGTTATTATCACTGCAATCTGTCCCTCACAGCAGTAGTAGTAATCTCTAACTAGTTATTAGATCTGCAATCTGTCCCTCACAATCTGTCCCTCACAGCGCCGGCAGCATCCTCTCCCTACACTAACCTGAGAGCATGTGACATGCAGCACTGTGACTCCAGCCTCATATAGAGGCCGGGTCACATGACACACTGGCCAATCACAGCCATGCCATTAGTAGCCATGGCTGTGATGGCTTCTAGGGAAAACCAGTGAAACGCTTGTTGGTTGGCTGTCCTGCAGCTATTCAACATGCGTGATAAAATATATAAAAAAGCCTGAATTTGACTCTGAAATGTCAGAAGACAAACAGGGCTCCTGTGCAAGCTGCTTTGCAGCCGTCCCGAACATACAGGTCACAGAACATACAGGTCACAGAACATACAGCTCACAGAACATACAGCTCACAGAACACTCTGACTATGGGAACTTGTACATGAAAGGGTTAACCCACCTACAAGAGGGAGTGGTTTAAAGAGCAGGAAGCAGTTGTGACTTTTCTGGTCCACCGGAGCAGCTGGGGACTGTAACCATTTCCTGACAGCCAGTGTACATTTACGGCCGGGTGGGACAAGCACCGTTCTAAGTGGACATACCCATAGCAAACAAAACCAAAGAAAATCCCTAGCTCAACTTACTGACCAGCTTGCAACCAACCAAATTATTCTGTCTAAAGACCCAGTACAAACGGTACACGGTACAATTATCGTCCGAAAACTGTTGTATGACAGCCTGTTGTACAATAATCCAACCGTTAGTACACTCCATTCAACAGCAGATTTTGAATTATCGGCAGATAATAACAGAAGTTGTATGAGCAAACTAGAAAACTTTTGTCTGCCGACAAGGCGTCTTCCGGTTTTCGGCTTGTGTGTACAGAAGTTAGACAAAAAAAGGTTGTAAGTGGAAACACACATGCTCAGAATCCAGGAAGTGTTTGGTTGTGTAAACCTGCGTCCATAATTCACAATTCACATTCACCTGAACTTCCTCTTTATACGCTCGTAACACGTCACTAGCTTCGGCTTTGTCGAACGATAATTTGATTACCGTCAGTACGCTAGACACGGACAGCTGATTTTGAGAAAAGTTGGACGTGCAACAATCGCATCGTGTGTATGAGCCTTTAGCGTATGCGTTAAAATCAGAGGTTTAGGGGGATGTGGCCTGACAGGAGACCGAGATGGCCGCTCTCTATTTAAGCTCCGGCTCCCACTGTCTCTTTTCAGCCTCAATCAGCAGCAACGGCACTACACCAGCTCCAGACTGATGGCAGGACGCGGCCTTTCAACTGCCAGAGCTCAGGACGAGTCCTCCACGTAGTTCTGCCAGCCCGTTACCGACCCGGCCTGCACCACCACGCTTCAGCTTGCACGAGCACCTCACGGACCAGCACACCACCACCTGTGACCCAGTCCGACCCTCGTGCCTCCCTGCACTCCCAAGCTCCTTGTCCACACTACCAGGGGTTCAGGAATCAGGGTCGTAAGAGAGGTTGCCCACTGCATAAGTCAGACTCCACCACCAGGTACGTGACACTCTGCCTCAGGAGGGGTTCAGTGTTGTGTAGTACATTTTGTTGTATATTATAAAGCTCACTGTAATAGTTTCAGAATTGCCTCGCGATCTCGTCGTTTCTAGTGTATAATGAGCCCGAGTGGTCTTTGATGTAGTGAACTCTGCGATCAAGGGTTCGTCTTTGAGTGGCTCGGGCCAGAAGCCTACCTGGCTTGTTGCCCTGCTCGTAAAATATTTTCTGAGATAGAATTTGTCTTTTTCTCGCTTTCTGAAACAGCAGGTCTTTCAGCTTAGCTCTGCTTTCTGCCAACTCTGCCACTACATGCAGAGCTCTCCATTTTTTATGTTGGGCTTCAAGGCTACCCACTTTTTGGGCAAGCTCCTTGATTTCAGTTTGGTACCTCTTTCTCCTTCTTGCCGCCAGGGAGATCAGGTGGCCTCTCACCACACAGTACAGATGGGATTGTACTGCTGGAATACTGGTGGGGGGATGCACTGGACACCTTTGATGTCATTGTGATATATGCTGGGTGTCCAGTGCACCCGTGTGCTTTTAAGGCGGGATGGGTTCCCTCCAGGCTCACCTGCCCTCTACCTATGCATTATAATGCATGTGCTTCCACTATGGAGGCTCTCAAAAATGTATAGAGTTAGCACTGGGGTGCCATAAATGTGGCTCTGCAGCTTAAACATGCATTTGTTTGCAAATGTGTGCAAACTAATCCCCTGTTTTTAACACATACTGTTAGACATGATAATTTGGTTGGTTGCAGGCTCTTCGGTAAGTTGAGCTGGGAATTTTCTTTGGTTTTGTATGATATGCATCACCCTTCCATGTGCTCCTTGCTGCAAATGCCAGTTATAGTTGGGTGCTGTGGCCATTTGTTTGCACATACCCATACATCCTCCCACTCTAGCCATTTCCACATGCACCCTCAGGTGGAGTGCAGCCTATGATCACTGTGTGATTTATTATTGCTTATTAGTAATTATTGTATTATATCATGTGCCCCAGATAAGACCCATTGGTATGTGGGCCATTTTATAAAGATTTTTAAATGTCTTAGTGTTTCTTAAAAAAACTGTCTTTTAGGCTATGGCTATATTTATTTTTCAGTGTTTACTATTTATTTTTTATTTTTCATGCATCATTTACCAGCTCTCCTCTACAAGATATTGATCTGTACAATGTTTGTTGTTATGGTGTTCGGTGCTGCAGGAACTAAGAAGGCTGTTCTGTACCTTTTTAAGAATAAAATTCCGGTGTTCCCGACAGTGGCCCATTTGAGCTCCCTTGGCTGCCTATAGTCACATAATTTGATAAAGGGCCATGCCCGAAACGTGTTGTCATGACTACAGTCTGCTGACAACCTCTCACGGCCCCACCATCACATCACCGCATCTGCGTTCCATCTCTAGCCTCGGTGTGGCTGAGGTAGCCTGGCATCGCTCCGTGTTTGTGACGTCACATCTGGTGCACCGCCCGCCCTCTATGACTGCTACACTGGCTTCCTGGATTCTCCTGCGTGGTTCTAGTGGGTCTTTGTTCATCGCTGACCCCCACCGCATTCATCAGCGACTGGCCATCCATTCCATCGGCACTTCCTTCAGCCGTCCCTCAGCACCAGCACTGAAATGCAGGAGTCAGCCTGCCTTAGGATTATGTGAGATCGAGACATACTGTATGTCTGTTGATGGTGTTCATTGCTATTGGCTGCCATCCTTCATTTATTTACTTCTATGGATATTCTGACTTTGCACTCTATGAAATAAACCTCTACACAATTTGTGGCACCTCTACTCTTATCACTTTCTTGCCACTACAGCATTTCAGTGTTTTTTTTTACTTATCAATCCCACAGCGCTGGACCGAGAGGAACCCTCTTGTGTTATGTTGCATTGACTACATTTCTGCCTGCTGTCTGGGCCAATTCTTTGCACATATACTGACCATGTCTCAGCCTGCCACCTAAACTGACCCATATACAAGTCCAACTGACTACGTTCCTGTGAGACACCAGTCCAACCATCCCCCATGGATGCACTACTTGAACCACAGAAACTCTCTTGTTCTTCCTTTCTTCAGCCTCCTGTACTTCCTGGTCAGTGAACATGGCATTCCTGGGGCAGCCATGTACCAGTAGGCTAGGCCTGCTTGGCTTATAGGAATGAAACTGCTATAAATGAACTACACTAAACTATAATCCCTGAACACTTGTTTAGAGGTTTACAGTACATTGGTTTTGATACAATTGGTTGATTTGTGTGATACACAAGATACATAGTCCGGTACATAATCAGTCCAAACATTGAAAAAGCCTCACATATGTCATATCCCCATACTCCAAAGGAGTAGCAGAATGTGTTTTGGGGTGTAATTCTAAGTAAGTTGACAACTTACAAAAAAAATAATTTTCACTTTCTTTCTGCATTTTCCAAAACCTTGTGGCAAAAAAATGAAGTCTTCAAAACACTCACAATGCCTCTTAACAAATACATTGGGATTTTTACTTCTAAAATGTGATCATTTTGTGAGTGTTTTACTGTCCTGGTTCTCCAGGGCCTCCAAAAAATGGGAAAGTAGTGTATGCTGCTGATGAGCTGAAGTTTTTTTGTTTTTGTGTACCAAAATGATAGACTATTTTGTTTGTTTCATGCTGAGAATAAACAGTTTTTGTTTGCCTTTTTAGAAAAATAAAGACTGTTTGTTTTACCTATAGTTACTGTTGAGCGAACCCGAACTGTAACGTTCGGGTCCGTACCGAACTTTCGGGTGTCCGGGAACCGGACCCGAACACGGACATTTCAAAAAACGTTCGGGTTCGGGGTTCGGGTATTTTACTCCACGTGTTGAGAAGCTGCAGGGCAGCCAATCAACAAGCGTTTCACTGGTTTGCCCTTAGAAGCCATCACAGCCATGCCTACTAATGGCATGGCTGTGATTGGCCAGTGCATCATGTGACCCAGCCTCTTTATAAGCTGGAGTCACTTGATGCTGCAGTCACATGCTCTTGGGTTAGCTGTAGGGAGAGGAAGCTGACGGCGTCAGGGAGAGATTAGAGACATTTTAACAACATCTGATCCTGCATCCTGAGATAGATTACTACTGCTGTGCTGTTGCTCTGAGGACAGATAGCAGGAATTTGAGATTTCACATACCGCTGCTTTGAGCTGCAGATCAAACTCTGCATAAAACAACGATCGCTACGATCGTGCACAACGATCAGATTGTTGGAGTAATTTGAGATTTCAAATACCGCTGCTTTGAGTTGCAGATCAAACTCTGCATAAAACAACGATAGCTACGATCATGCTCAACTATCAGATTGTTGGAGGAATTTGAGATTTCAAATACTGCTGCTTAGAGTTGCAGATTGCAGATTAAACTCTGCCTAACGCAACGATCGTTACGATTGTACACAACGATCAGATTGTTGGAGTAATTTGAGATTTCACATACTGCTGCTTTGAGTGACACATTGCAGATCAAACCCTGCCTAACACAACGATCGTTACCTTCGTACACAACAATCAGATTGTGGGATCGTACACAACGATCAGATTGTGGGAGTAATTTGATATTTCACATACTGCTGCTTTGAGCGATCTGACTGCACTAGGTAGAGGCTTCTGCTTAGAGGGACAGATTCTTGTTCAAAAACCATTGCCTACTCCTATAGGGCCAGCTGTTGCTGTAAGTGACACATTATTGTTGAAAAATCATCTCCTAGTTCTAAAGTGAGAGTTTCCAGCTGTTGCTAAGAGGGACAGATTCTTGTTCAAAAACCATTGCCTACTCCTATAGGGCCAGCTGTTGCTGTAAGTGACACATTATTGTTCAAAAATCATCTCCTAGTTCTAAAGGGAGAGCTTCCAGCTGTTGGTGTGAGCAGTGCATTTCTTGCACCAAAATAAAAAGTCCGGCTACGTTGGTGTTTTAAAAAAAAAAGGTATTAATTGGTATTAATAAATACTTACATAGGGCTACATAATACATTTGCGGGCCCAATGAGGAGAGCAAATAAGGGACGTGATCATGGTTCTGCTGGTGATGCTGGTGCTGCTGGTGTTGGTGGACCTCCTGTTGGAAGGAGAGGATGTGGTCGAGGTGTGCCAGCTACACGCACAAGGGAAACACCTTCCTCAGGTAGCCAACAGAACCTTCACCGGTATATGGTAGGCCAGAATGCCCCTCAACGATTGGTGAGGCCAGAACAAGTACAGGCGATAGTAGATTGGGTGGCTGACAATGCCTTCAGTTCCTACACATTGTCTCCCTCCCGGTCCCTTGATGAAAGCTCAGAGTTGGCACCTGAACCCCATGGCCATCTGTCTTTCACCTCAGCCCCTTGTAAATTAGCCAAGCAGTCTGAGCCCCAAGTCCTGCAAGAGACTCTTATGCTTTTTGATGACTCTCCTTGTGTGCTTTCCGTGGGCCAGCCACATAGCACTGCCCCAGAAGTGGAAGACATTGAGTGCACCGATGCCCAACCACTTCTGTTGCAGGATGAGGACATGGAAACACCAGCGCAGCACATTTCTGATGATGATAAAACACAGG
>BLSH010004297.1:272779-302265 GCA_018402905.1 Glandirana rugosa
AACTCGACGGAAACCACACGATCCAGGGACCCACGCCACCCATCATCGTCCGGATGACAGATCCCCTGCGAGTGAGGCGAAAACGTTGGACGAAGGAGAAAACGACACGACCACGGAGACACCCTGGTGGTGGAGAAGGAGGTTTGAGGTGTGTAGTGAGCGTACTGGGAGTAAGGTACACCCCAGATCCTGGAGTAGTAGGAGGTGTAGTAGAAGGTGGGTGGGAAGTGGTGACGGGAGGAACAGTCAGACGTGTGGCTCCGTTCGACGTCGTCAACTGTGGACACAAAGTAGTAGTAGTCTTTACACGAATAGCACTGCCCCAGAAGTGGAAGACATTGAGTGCACCGATGCCCAACCACTTCTGTTGCAGGATGAGGACATGGAAACACCAGCGCAGCACATTTCTGATGATGATGAAACACAGGTGTCAACTGCTGCAGCTTGCCTCGGTGTGCAGACTGACAAGGAGGGCAGTGGTGAAGGGTGGGTGGAAGATGATGTGGAGGATGATGAGGTCCTAGACCCCACATGGAATGAGGGTCATGCGAGTGATGTGTGGAGTTTGGAGGAAGAGGTGGTGGTCCCACAGAGGCACCAGCACAGCAAAAGAGGAAGCAGGTTGCAAAAGCGGAGTGAGCGTCCCCTAGACAGTAGGCCTGCTACTACCCACCGCACCCAGGGACCTAGCACACCAAAGGCAGCTCAAAGGCGTTCCCCCGCATGGCAGTTCTTCAGACAATGTGCTGACGACAAGACACGAGTGGTTTGCAAGCTGTGCAATGATAGCCTGAGCCGGGGCATAAATGTTCTCAACCTGAGCACAACACCAATGACCAGGCACCTAAATTCAAGGCACAAGCTGCATTGGAATAATTACCTCAAAATCCAAGAAAGGTCTCGGCCTCCTCCTGCTTCATCTTCTGCTGCTGCCTCGGCCTCTTCGTCCACCTCTACAGTGACAGCGTCACCTGCCACCCAGCAAACAGATGATATTACAGCAATGCCACCATGTCCGCCACCGTCCCCAAGCATTTCCACATGGTCCCATGGAAGCTTACAGCTGTCCATCTCCCAAACACTGGAGAGAAAGAGGAAGTACCCCCCTACCCACCCGCGATCCCTGGCCCTGAATGCCAGCATTTCAAAATTCCTGGCCTTTGAAATGCTGTCATTCCGTCTGGTGGACACAGACAGTTTCAAAAACCTGATGGCGGTGGCTGTCCCACAGTATGTGGTACCCAGCCGCCACTACTTTTCCAGGCGAGCCATCCCTTCCCTGCACAAACAAGTCGGGGACAAGATCAAGTGTGCACTGCGCAACGCCATTAGTGGCAAGGTCCACATAACCACTGATACATGGACTAGTAAGAACGGGCAGGGACGCTATATCTCGCTTACTGCACACTGGGCAAATGTAGTGGGCCTGAGCCGGCTAACCATTTGGCGCATGTCCTTCCACCACCGAGGATTGCAGGGCATTTCTCTTTCCATTTCAATGGGGTTCGGGGTCCGTGCGAACACTCGGGTTCTGTCCGGACCCGAACCCGGACTTTGTCCCGAAGTTCGGCCGGACCAGCAGAACCCGAACTTCCAGAGGTTCGCTCAACTCTACCTATAGTATATCAGACTGGCTAGTGATCAGGACCCTCTAATATCACAAAAATGTTCTTTTGGTCCCGTGCCACTCCATTCTGTCACTATGAGTGAAGAAAAGCACTGTGTAAGCTACAAAGTGTCAAAGACCTAGCTCACTTAAAGTGATATTAAAGGCAGACTTTTTTTTTAAATAACAAACATGTTATACCTGCCTGCTCTGTGCAGTGGTTTTGCACAGCACAGCCCCAATCCTCTTCTTCCCAGGTCCCCCGCCGGCACTTCTGGCCCCTCCATGCTGCTGAGTAGGGATGGGCGATTGGTTCAGCCCGAACATAAGTTCAGGCCGAACTTTCACTGCTCGGACATTCGGAGAACAGCTGAACAAACAGGACATTCGACCGTTTGTTCGGCCCCCGGACTGACCATAATGCATTGCGGTGCTGAACAGTGCATTGCAAACCCTGATTGGCTGAAGCAGTGAAAGCTTCAGCCAATCAGGACATAGAGCACTGTCAGAGTCATGATTGGACACTGTCATCATGACTTTATCCAATCATGGCTCATTCCCGCCCCACAATATAAAAGTTTCAATGGCAGCCATTTTCAGTGTGATTTTCGGCGTGGAGAGAGATAGAACAGGGCTCTGTTCAGTGCTATTAGTTAGTTAGTTATTGTGCTATACTGTGCTATTGTGCTTCAATTGTCAGTGTAGAATATTAGTTTAGTGTCAATCTAGGGATAGTGTGAGTGTAGTGAGGAGGACCATCATTCAGCTTTGCATAGTGTGCAGCTAGAGTAGGGACAGCTCAGATAGTTTCACTGTAGTGTAGTGAGACTATCATTCATACATACATTAGTGTATATGTAGAGTAGGGACAGCTCAGACAGTTTCAGTGTAGTGTAGTGAGACCGTGTCACTAATCTTTACATTAGTGTATAGCTAGAGTAGGGACGGTTCAGATAGCGTCAGTGTAGTGACGGTTAAACACTGTATATTTGATTGCGTTACTGCAAGTTTAATGCCATTTACTTCTGTGTGCATTACTGCAAGTTTAACGCCATATAGTTCTGTGTGCGTTACTGCCAGTTTAACGTCATAATAGTTTTGTGCGTTACTGCAAGTTTAACGCCATATAGTTCTGTGTGCGGTACTGACAGTTTAACACCATATAATTTTGTGCGTTACAGCCAGTTTAACGCCATTTACATCTGTGTGCGTTACTGCAAGTTTAACGCCATATAGTTCTGTGTGCTCCACTGCTTGTTTTAACACCATATGGTTTTGTGTGCGTTACTGCCAGTTTAACGCCATATAGTTTTGTGCGTTACTGCAAGTTTAACGCCATATAGTTTTGTGTGTGTTACTGCCAGTTTAACGCCATATAGTTTTGTACGGTACTGCAAGTTTAATGTCATATAGTTCTGTGAGTCACTGTACTTTTGACGCATTATATTGCAGTATATTATAGTGTATCCATAGAGTGTGTCTGTGCAGTGTGAGTACTCAAATTAAAGTGCACCAAACACCACTTTACATTGATTAAAGTGCATCTACATACAGATTTCCACTTCTTTTTTACATTTGCTAATAAGCACCGCCCCCTCTCTCCCAATAATGAATGGGAGGACAACAAGGAGAGGCAGACGTTCCCGTGGCACTGTAAGGGGGCCAGCAACAAATGAGTCCACAGGCAATGGTGGACGTGTTGGTCAGTCCTCAGGCAGGGCATCATTTCCTCTGTTTATTGAGTTTACCCGTGCTATCCAGCCACAGCATGCAGAGGAGGTGGTGGACTGGCTTACTAAACCTTCCTCACCCCCCTCATCCTTTGTCACGCAAGCAGAGACAAGTGTGCAGTCCTCTGCAGTTCCCAGAGTGGATAAACCTGCCTCCTTGTCTACATCTATTCCTACCATAGCCCCAACATCAGCCATGGAGGAGTCAGCTGAGTTATTTGACCACAGCGTCAGCCACTTGCACCTTGATGATGCCCAGCCATTACTAGATTCAGATGTTGGTTCTGAGGTTGAGGATGACAGGAACATGAGCTTAGAAAGAGGGGAGAACACTGGTAGATAAATTGGCATTCATGTTCCCCCAGCCGCTGCGTAATTTCCAGTGCTAATGATCATGATGAAGATGGAGGAGATGGACATGGAGATGATGATGATGAGGTCATTGATGCAACTTGGATGCCAGATAGAGCAGAGGAGGAAACTGAAGGTGAGGTGGCACAACCCCAAGGAGGCTGATATCAAGAAAGAGTAGAGAGCAGCCACCCTATTGCATCACATTCTGCAGCTGTTATCTCCCAGCCCACTTTCCAAAGCTCAGCTGTCTGGGCCTTTTTCAGCACATCTGCAGCACATAGCATTGTTGCTATCTTCAAACTGTGTCTCAGCCACATCAAACATGGAAAAAACCTCCAGCCATATGGGTACCACATGCCTAACAAGGCATGTAACATCCAACCACTCAGCCCGTCGGCAAGAGCACCTAAAAGCCACACAAAAGGGGCACAAATCTGTCCCTTCTCCTCCTCCTCCTTAGCCACTTCAGTCTGCCCCTGCTATACTGAGTAATGACCTCTCAGCAGCCTCCACTGACAGGGATAATGGTATAGCAAAGGGTTTCCCAGGTCCTAGCAGCACATCTGCCAGCAACACACCACCAGCTGTAGACTGTAGCCGGCAAATTTCTCTGCCCCATCTGTTGAAACGTAAAATAAAAACAGTCCCTGCCACCCACATGCCCAGTGTCTAAATGCAAGTTTGTCAAAGCTGTTGGTTCTCCAATTTCTGCCTTTCAGCTTGGTGGATTCTGCCCCCTTCCGTGAATTCGCATGTGCTGTACCACAATGCCAGGTTCCCAGTCGCTACTACTTTTCAAAGTAGGCTGTTCCATCTCTCTAGCATCACAGGAAAGGGAATGTTCTGGCATCGTTGGTGTCATGTACCTGATGGTATAGTCTGACTTATGCAGTGGGCAACCTCTCTTACGGCCCTGGTTCCGGAACCCCTGGTAGAGCAGACAGGGAGTTCTAAAACGCAGGGGGAGCACGAGGTCTGGACAGATCACTGATGGTGGTGTGAAGGTCATCCAGAGGTTTGTGCTAGGCTGAAAAGTAGTGGTACAGGCCGGGTCAATAGCAGACGGGCAGAGCAGTACAGAAGGAGCAGGCAGGCAGATGGTTGGGGGTGGACAGGTTTGGTAACAGGCGGGCAGCTGAGGTACAAAGCTGGGAGTCGGTGCAGGCAGAGTTCAAGCAAGTAAAGGGTCAAACCAGGTCACTGGCAACAGGAAATCTCAGGAACAGACTGCTACGGGACACAGGGAACGCTGCAGAACGGACAGCACTTGCTTCCTGGTGCTGTCTGTTTAAATATGCCGTTTGGCGGTGCACACGCCGTTTGGCGAGCGTGCACCTGCTGCATGCGCACGCGCCTGCGCACAGGCGTTTCAGCCAGTGTCTCAGCTTGTGTGTCAGGAAACCGCTGTTGCCCATGGGAACTGGGTCTGGAGGCCTGTGTGCGCCTGCCTGTGCGCGGGTGCACGCACCTGTGTTCGTGTGCACTGGCATTGGCACCAAACAGCCCCATTTAAGCAGACAGCACCCAGCAGCCAGTGCTGTCTGTTCTACAGCGTATAGTGTACCTGTGAGCCTGAGCTCTGTTCCTGTTGTTTGATCCGGTTCCCTGGAGACCTGGCTTGTCCTGACCTGCTTGATTCCTGCCTGCACCGACCCCTGGCTACCCATGACCATTCTCCTGTCTGATCCTTGGTACCTCTGCTGCCCGTCTGATTACGACCTCTGCTTGGACTTTGACCACTCTTCTGCCTGCCTGCATTGTGTTTTCTGACATTTCCCCCCCAAAAGGGCAGCCTCTGGATGCCCAAACGGGCCCTTAATGCTGGGTGGCTCTTCCAGAAAGACTCAATAGGTTCTTCCTCATGGATATTGTCCTCGGCTTCACATGAGCTTTCTTTGGTTTTGTACCATTTCCATTTGACCAAAAAGTAGGTGGAACCACCCCTTTTCTTGCAATCGAGGATGGCTTCCACCTCAAACTCTTCCTCACCATCCACAAGAATTGGTTCTGGTGGAGCCATCTTCCGATCTGGGAAGGGGTCCTGGGTTACGGGTTTTAGCAGGGTGACATGAAATACCGGATGGACCCTCAGGGATGGAGGAAGATCCAATTCGTACGCCACCCTGTTAATTCTTCTCTTCTCGGGAAAGGGACCAATGAATCTTGGGCCCAGTTTCTTTGAAGGGCATGATAATCGCAGGTTCTTGGTTGCCAACCAAATCGGGTCACCTGGTTGTCGGTCCAGTTCCCCGCATCTTCCTTTGTCGAAAGCCCATTTGTTACACTCCTGTGTCTGAGACAGTGTCTCCTGTAACAGTTTATTGTTCCTTTCCAGGAATTCAGTCATCTTCTGCGTGGCAGGTACCGCGCTTTCGGGGATTAGGTTGGGTATGAACGTGGGGTGGTAGCTGAGATTCGCCCAGAAAGGAGATTGCTTGGTAGCTGAGTGTATGGTTTTGTTGTAGACAAATTAGGCTATTGGTAGTAACAAGGCCCAATCTTCTTGGGCAAAAGAAGAATAGCAGCGGAGATACTGCTCTAAGGTCTGGTTAGTCCTTTCCGTCTGGCCATTTGTCTGGGGGTGATAGGCCAATGAGAATGCCAGTTCGATTCCCAAAGCTGCACATAAGGCTTTCCAGACCCGGGATGTGAACTGCACCCCATGATCCGAGACTATATTAATGGGGATCCCGTGAAGTTGGACCACTTTTTTAATGAAAGTCTCCACTGTCTCAGCTGCGGTAGGGGTGCCTTTCATAGGAATGAAGTGTGCCATTTTGGTAAGGTGGTCCACAATCACAAAGATTGAGCTGAACCCTTCAGATGGGGGTAGCTCCACTATGAAATCCATAGAGATATGGGACCATGGGCATTCTGGGATGGGGAGCGGGTTCAATAGGCCCCAAGCTTTAGCCTGGTTGGTCTTGTTTTGGGCACAGACTGGACAGGCCCTGATATATTTTCTGCAGTCCTTGTCAGCGGATGGCCACCAAATGGAGGGCAACAGTAGCTCTGCAGTTTTGCAACCTCCGAAGTGCCCCGCCAAATTGTGGTCGTGGTAAAGTTCCAATATTGTTAGGCATTGCTCCGTAGGAATATAAACTTTGTTATGGTACCACCACAGCCCATCCTTCATCATCAGCCTAGGATCAGGAGACATGGGGGATTCAGCCAGAGACCGTCTGATTCTAGGTTCGCAGAATATCCTAGACAAAGCGTCTGGCTTCACGGTCTTCGACCCGGGCCCGTAGGTGATATGCAACTGGAAGTGAGAAAAGAATAAAGCCAGTCAGTCTTTTGGCGGTACGTAGGTATTCAAGGTTTTTATGGTCGGTGAAGACCATGACAGGATGTGCAGCCCCCTCCAACAGGTACGGCCACTCCTCCAGGGCGGACTTGATAGCTAGGAGTTCCCGGTCCCCCACATCATAATTTTTCTCGGGGGCTAAGAGCATGCGGGAGAAAAAAGCGATGGGGTGTAGAGAGGCCTTTGGACCTTGTCTCTGGGAGAGGACTGCTCCCACCGCAGTTTCTGAAGCATTCACTTCCAGGATGTAAGGTAAAGTTGAATCCGGATGCTTTAGAACAGGAGCGGATGTGAATGATTTCTTAAGCTTCAGAAAGGCCATTTGAGCCTCAGGAGACCAGTGGAAACAAGAATTCTGTTTGGTGAATTGGGTGATGACAAATTGGTCTAGGTAGTCCCGGAAGACATCATTCACCAAGTGTTGGAAAGTGGCCCAGAGCGTTGCAGAGCCCAAAGGGCATCACAAGATACTCATAGTGGCCGTGTCCAGAAGGCTGTCTTCCACTCGTCACCCTCCCGGATGCGAATGAGGTTATAAGCTCTACAGGGACGGGCCCAGAGGTGGTTCACACCATGCCAGCTGGAGCCAGGAATGGTGGTGAGCGATAATGGCTCAAACCTCCTGGCCGCCCTTAGACAGGGAAAGTTGACTTATGTGCCATGCCTGGCACATGTCCTCAAGTTGGTGGTGCAGCATTTCCTAAATATGTACACAGGGTTGGAAGATGTGCTAAAGCTGGCCAGAAGAGTCTGTAGCCATTTCAGGCGGTCATACACAGCCAGTGCTCGGTTGGCTGAAATTCAAAGAGAATTCCACCTGGCTGTAAGCTGCCTGATTTGTGGCATGCCCACCAGGTGGAGCTCGACTTTGGCAATGCTGTAGTGGCTATACATGCAGCAGAGGCCAGTCAACAAGGACCTGTGTGAGTATGGCACAACGACAGGCTCAGGCCGCCTTGGTTTTTTTCCCCACGTCAATGGCTGATCATTAAAGACAAAGATAGTGAGCTGTGACACTGCTTGCATCAGTGACACAATCCCTGTTGTGTTCCTGCTGGAGCAGACTCTGTGTGGCATTATGGATAGGGCACTGTAGGCAGAGCAGCAGGGGGAAGAGGAGGACTTCCTTTCCTCTCAAGGCCCACTTTATCCAGACACCATCATTCCTATGTCACAGAACACACAGGAGGAGAGAGGGGAGGAGGATTAGGAGGAGGATTCTGGCAGTTTCATAAGAAGAGGAAGGCATGCGTCAATCTGTAAGCGATGGCTTTCCAAACCCAGGACCCTTGGGAGTAGTACGTGGCTGGGAGGAGGAAGTTCCAGATGCTTTCATCCTGAGTGACCCCGAGAAGTCTGATTCTCAAGCCTTGGAAAATTTCAGGTGCATGGGCAACCTCATGCTTCAAAGCCTGCGAAAAGACCCAAGAATACGTGGCATAAAGGAGAAGGAACATTACTGGTTGGCAAGCCTCCTTGACCACCATTATAAGGGGCAGGTCTCAGAACTCCCATCCCCACAGAGAGTGCAGAAGATTAAATCTCTTGAGGACACATTAAAGAGGATTTTATTGAACTTTTTCCAGACTCCAGTCGGTTACAGTATCATGGAAAATGTAGTTTTGAGGCTTCTGTTGGTCAAGAGAGGAGCGTTGGAGAAGGCGTCTGCCTAAGTGATGCATTTCAGAATTTTTTTAAGTCCTCGCCGCCCAGGGCTGTCAGCTTCCACATCCCATCGGCAGCATCTGCATCACATGGTGGACAATTACCTTGGCACCAAAACAGATGGAGAGCTTTCCAGTTGACGATCCACTGGCTTACTGGGTCATGAGAATAGAGCACTGGCCAGAACTTGCCCAGTATGCTATTGAGTTGTTGGGCTGCCCTGCATCCAGCGTGCTTTCAGAACAGGCATTCAGTGCTGCATGAGGTTTCGTTACTGATCATAGAATGTGTCTGTCCACAGACTCCGTGGACCGTTTGACTGTTATCAAAATGATACAGTCCTGGATTACCAGCTATGAAGCCCCTGATGCCGATGTCACTGATTAAGTATTTTTGGGATGTGGAATCTCTGCAGGACTTTGAGGCTGCCTAGCTTTGAGGGTGTTCAAGCATTTCATCTGGAAGAATGTTTTTGGTATAGGTTTCATGGGCACAATTAACACCTAAAGACCGTTTTTTCAGCACCTGTTTGGCAGGTGCATATCATTGCAATTTTTTTTGGCTTCATCAAGAGCACCTCTATAGTGTTACGGTGGGAAGGCGCCACCGACACCCAAAGACCAATTTTTCTGCACCTGTTTGACAGGTGCATATCATTTCAATTTTTTACAGCAAGGCCAATTGTTGTTTTCATCAAGAGTACCTCTATAGGGTTACGGTGGGCAGGTGCCACCGACACCAAAAGACCAATTGTTCTGCACCTGTTTGACAGGTGTCATTGCAATTTTTTACAGCTCCATCCCCCACCACTGGAGATAGATGTCGGTGGCTCACTTTCTTGAACAAAATTACCCCACAATGGGGTCCTAGAATGAATTTATTTTGGAACTTCTTGAGTTCACACTCACTCATAATTCTTTCCAGATCTTGGGGGTGAGCTACTGTCAGATCAGAGGTACATCTATGGGGGTCCCGTGGGCCCCCGCATATGCCTTTTTGCACCTAGGTATTTGGGAGCAGTGCCTCGTTTACCCCTCGTCGATGTACCTCCGCCACGTACACCTGCGGCTGAGGTACATCAACGATATTTTGATACTCGGGGGGGGGCACTGTAGGGGAACTACAGACTTTCATTGCTGAATTGAATCACAATGACCGGAACATCTGTCTCACATACAATTGGGACTTTAAGGCAATCTCTTTTATTGATTTGTCTATTTCAATTGCCAGTGGGAGTGTCACGTACCTGGAGGACGAGTCTGACTTCTGCAGGGGTAACCTCTCTTGTGGCCCTGGTTTGAGAACCCCTAATAGAGCAAACAGGGAGTTCAGGAGCACAGAGGGGCACGAGGGTTGGACAGGAACACTTGGTGGTGCGTGTAGGTCCACTGGGACTCGTGCAAGACAGAAGAGTGGTCGTACAGTCCGGGTCGGCAACAGGCAGGATAGGAAGCACAAAAGGAGCAGGCAGGCGGATGGTCGGGTAGGCAAGCCAAGGGTCAGTACAGGCGGAGTTCAGACAAGGCCGGGCAAGCCAGGTCACAGGAACAGGAGACAGGAACAGATAACAGGCACAAGTTGCTCAGGAAGGATGGGTACACGCTGTAGTACGAACAGCACTTGCTACAGGAAGCAGGAAGTTCAAATAGAGCTGCTCCTCCATGAGCTAGAGGAAATAACAATCACATGCAATTAACCCTCAGCACAGTCTTCTAACAGGGGGCCTGGAAACTAAGACATGTAGAAAGGAGACGGCCGCAAATTCTCTTCTGCTGGCATCTAGCCATCACCCCCCATCATTGATTAGGGGTATACCCATCGGTCAGTTTCTGCGCATCCACAGAAACTGCTCTGCGGATGCTGATTACCATCAGGAAGCTGAGGATCTATATGGGCGGTTTAGGAGGAGGGAGTACTCCCACAAATTCATTAGACAAGCCCGAAAAAGGGCACCCACAACAAAACGTAAGGGTCTGTTGAGAAACAAGTCTGACGTAGACCCCCTACCACAAAACTCACCCGTACGTATCATTACCCGATATGGGTCCCAGTGGGACGAGGTCCTTTCAGTGCTAACTAAACACTGGGACATTCTAACTAGGTCCCAAGGCCTGTCTTAAATTGTGGGACCCCGTCCTCTGTTGGTCTCTAGAAGAGCAAACAACTTGCGGGATAGATTGCTGCGTACAGAGTCCATTCGCACCCCTTCCCCTAATGATTGGCTGGCAGGGAGACCTCGTCTCACTGGAATGTTCCCATGTGGACATTGTACTATATGTCTATATGTGGAACACTCAAACCAATTCACCAATGCGGACCGGCAAAAAAACGTTCGACATTAGACATTTCATCAACTGCTCTTCCTCACGAGTTCTCTATATCCTTGTGTGCCCATGTAGGAAACTTTATGTGGCAAGACCAAGCATTATAAAACCTCCCAGGCACAATGAGGGGGCCCAACGTACCCCTATTGCCCAACCCTTTGAACAATTTCATAATTCATCTCCCAGTGGATTGAGGGTTAAGTGTTTCTTTGTACTTACGCTGTCCAACTGCAGGGGGGACTTTGATAAGGCCCTTCTGCAGAAGGAAAACTAATGAATTTTCCGCTTGCATACTTTGATTCCAAAGGGGCTAAATACATAGTGTAATCTTCAGGTTTTCCTTGACCCTTAGATACCAATAGGGAGCATTCTACCATTTTGGACCTCATTTGATCCAATTCTCTAACATCCCCCTTATGGAGCTTTGATCTTGCCCCTTTAAGGGGACTGAATTCCCCCTATTTACCTGCCCCCTGGGCGACTATGTCATCCAAAACCCCCTTCCCTTCGTCCCTCCCTGGGGGTCTATTCTTTTTTTTTTTTTTCCAAAAGTTTTTATTGAAACAATTATAAATACAAATACCACCTTATGCAGAAATAAGGCACATTCTGGGTTACAGTATGTGGAAGATGACCATCTAGATCAGATAACGTTTATACAACTGAGTAATGCAAAGATGAAACAGCAACAACACTTAGTTACATATGAAAGTATGTGGGATGAGTATCGGAAGGAAAGTGGCTTCTATAATACTCTGTACCGGTACACTAGAGCTTTCACTAGGGTATTGGGGGGTCTATTCTATTCCATAGATCTGCTCTCAGGAAGGTGAGCATTTAAATCTGGCTGTGGTATCGGTCACTTTTGGGTTTAGTGGTCTGTTCTGAATGTACAGTGTAAAGTGACTGGTTATAGTCTGATGTATTTATACATCTATACTTTATAATAAACATGTTGACCCTCCATGTATAGCACACTATAATGTTACCTTAATTCATCATGTGAAATGATTATACATTACCAGGTGAGGTGTGGATGTAAATGTGAAAGGCGGAGACTCCTGCCCCTTTAAATCCCTCAGACTAACATCACCTGGTATCTTGAAGAAGCCCATATGGCCGGAAGTGGGTGAAGTGCATCAACGTAATCACATCATGTGATGTCAGTAACCCGGGATCTCCAGTCTATCACTGAGGCTTTTACCATCTCTTGCTGCCACACACTTCTGGCTGCCCCCCCCCCATCATATCTGGACTGCATGCACAGGGGACACCTCTGCTAGTATGGATTCCACTGGACTTGCAGCCTCCCATCCTTCCAACTGAGGGATCCGCTCCACTGCACAGCTGCTGCCACCGTTGGAAGGCAAAGAGAGAGCTACAGCAGAGAGGAACGGCATCACAGCTGATTTTCAGCTGATTGGGTGGGATTGCTCCATTGGCCTGTGTCCGTGTCTGCATTTCCCTGTCTGTGTATCCTTTACCTCCAGTCTATGCCTGCTGCTCCTCTCCCCTGGGTCCATCCATCCATCCAGCTCCTGCGGCTCCTACCATCTCTTGCTGCCACACACCTCCAAAAACGCCCCCCCTTTCATACCTGGACTGCATGCACAGGGGACACCGCTGTTAGTATGGATTCCAGTGGATTTCCAGCTTCCTATCCTTCCAGTTGAGGTATCTGCCCCCCTGCATGGCTACTGTTACCATTGGAAGGCAGAGAGAGAGCTATAGCAGAGAGGAACGGCATTATAGCTCATTCCCAGCAGATCGGGTGAGATAGCTCCATTGGACTGTGTCCTTGTCTGCATTTCCCTGTTTGTATATCCTGCCTCCCAGGCACACCCTGCATTTACCTCCAGGCTATGCTTGTTGCTTCTCTTCCCTGGGTCCATCCATCCATCCAGCTCCAGGTCCATCTTGTCTCCATCCACAGTGGGGTATCTGCTCCAGACACTCCCCAGCCCCCTCCCAGTGCCATATGATTTTGCCCTTTACTTGCCAGCAGTCCATGGTCATGGGCCCCTGAGCCCTGTGGTCACTGCCATTGCCTTAATGCATCATTGCTGGCCATCCATTATTCACATGGGAATGGTTGCTATCCCCCCCGGGGTGTGAGTGCAGTGTGTGTGTGTGTGTGTGTGTGTGTGTATGACTGTGAGCCCGGGCATGTGATTTTTAGCTACCCGTGACAACGTTGTTCACAACTTTTAAGTAATTTTTCTTCATAAATTTAGGCCAAAAGTTATACTGCTACATATCTTTGTTAAAAATAACCCAAATTAGTGTATATTATTTAGTCTCTGTGAAAGGTTGAGTCTACAAACTATGGTGCAAATCATTGAAAATTGATCACACCTGATGAACTGACGGTCTCATATTGTGAGACACTAACAAGCCAGTAAAGTACAAATACTCCTCAAATGACCCCTTTTTGGAAAGTAGACATCCCGATCTATTTAGTAAGAGGCATGGTGAAATTTTTGAAGTTGTAATTTTTTCCTCACAATTCTTTGCAAAATGAAGAATTTTTTTTTTACATAAAATTGTCATAATAACAAGTTATTTCTCACACACAGCATATGCATACTTACAATCACACCCCAAAATACATTCTGCTACTCCTCCTGAGTATGGTGATACCACATGTGTGAGACTTTTACACAGCCTGACCACATACAGAGTCCCAACATTGAAGTAGCACCTTTAGGAGGTTTAGAAGCATAAATTACACATCTCATTTCTCAACAACCTATTACAATTTGAAGGTCCTGGAGCACCAGGACAATGGAATTGCCCACAAAATGACCCCATTTTGGAAAGCTAACATCCCAACGTATAGTCTATGAGGCATAATGAGTAATTTGAATAGTTCATTTTTTTCCGGAAGTTTTTGGAAAATGTGGAAAAAAAATGAAAATGCATTTTTTTACACCAATTATCCATTTATAAGATATTTCCAGCATATAGCATGTACATAGCAAAAATGACACCACAAAATACATTCTGCTACTCCTCCTGAGTATGGTGATACCACATGTGTGAGACTTTTACACAGCCTGGCCACATACAGAGGCTTAATATTGAAGTAGCACCTTTACGCGTTCTACGAGTATAAATTATACATCTCATTTCTCAACCCCCTATTACATTTTTGAAGGTCCTGGAGCACCAGGACAATGGGATTGCCCTCACAATTACCCCATTTTGGAAGGCTAACACCCCAAGGTATAATCTATGAGGCATAATGAGTGTTTTGAACATGCCAATTTTTTTCAGAAGTTTTTGGAAAATGTGGAAAAAATTAAAACACATTTTTTTTTTTACACAAAGTTGTCCATTTATAAGATATTTCCAACACATAGCATGTACATAGCAAAAATGACACCCAAAAATATGTTCTGCTACTCCTCCTGAGTATGGTAATACCACATGTGTGAGACTTTTACACAGCCTGGCCACATATAGAGGCCCAACATCCATCTCCAGGTGTTCTAGGGACATAAATCACACACATAAATTCCTGCCAACCTATCACAGTTTTGAAGGCCCTGGAGCACCAGGACAATGAAAATGCCCACAAAATGTCCCCATTTTGGAAAGCAAACACCCCAACGTATAATCTATGGGGCATACTGAGTCTTTTAAATGGTTCAGTTTTTTTCCAATGTTTTTGGAAAATGTGGACTAAAAAAGGAAAACACTTTATTTTTTTACACAAAGTTGTCCATTCCTAAGATATTCAAACACATAGCATGTACATAGCAAAAATGATACCCCAAAATACATTCTGCTACTCCTCCTGAGTATGGTGATACCACATGTGTGAGGCTTTTACACATAAATTCCTGCCAACCTATCACATTGTTGAAGGCCCTTCATATTTCTAACACATAGCATGTACTGTACATACCAATTACAAACCAAAACATATTCTGCTGAGCAAAGAGTATGAAAAGATTACCTGCGGTTTTAGTAGTGCAGTGGTCAACAGAGGAGAGCATTGGTCCAGGCAGCAGGCAGGAACGTTGACAGTGACAGCAAAACAGGCAGCGGGCAGGAATACTGTCCATAGTGAGTACAGGTAGAGATATTGGCAGCACAGTCAAAGCATTGATCCAGGTAGCAGGTAGGGATGTGGTCATCAGCAGCGAAAGGATTGTCAATGCAGCAAGCATGAATACTGTCCATAGTACAGGCAGCAGGCAGAGATATGGTCAGTAAAGCCAAAGTATTGGGTCCAAGCAGCAGGCACATGGTCCATAAAAAGTCCTGGGTCAGTGCAGGCAGAGATATTGTCAGTACAGCCAAAGTATTTGTCCAGGCAGGAGGCAGGACCATCAAGCTTAGGGCCTCAGTCAGGAAAGAATGGGGACAGGGGTAGAGGCTTCTCCAACCCAAATTGCTTTGAAGCCTCCAGACACCAGACCCTGTTTTGGGAATTACAAAACAAAGAGAAAACCAATAACTGTTTTTCTCAGATCAGAACATCACTCTGGAGCCCCTCGCATATGTGAGACCCCTGTGTAGCAGGGTGAAAGATCAGTCCAAGGGGCAGGCAAAAACATGGTCAACAGGCTGAGGTCAGTGCAGGTAAAAGGCAGAAATAGACGGTAGGCAGAGGCATAGTCGATACAGTCCAGGGTCAGTTCACGTGAAAGGTAGAAATATGGCAGATAAACAATGCAGACGCAAGGTAGAGGCATAGTCAATAAACGGGACAGGGTCAGTTCACATGGAAGGCAGTGGTATGGTTGGTTGAGGCTCCAGGAAAATAATCAGCACAGGAATTCAAAATGGGGAAATGGCAGTCTATTTGAAATATTAAAATACTAATAATTTACAAGTGTATGAAAGTGTTTGAAGCATTTTCCGATGCAAAAGCCAGGATTGGAGGGACATTGGGGACAATAGAAACTGGTGTCTTTCCTAACTCCTCTTTTGCTGCACACCTGACATTTTTTTTGGCATCTTCTTCCGGTTGCTGATGGGGGAATATGGTCAGGAAAATGACGCTCATGCAGTCTGCTGACACAAACGGAGCGAATGCTTTCTGGGAGGGATCTTTGTTGATATATCTTTCTGTTGATTTCCGGTAGGTGATGTAAGTGTTGTACATGGCCATATGAAATAAGTAAACCGTGACTTTTTTTGTGCCAGAAGAGGGATTTTCGAGTTGGTAGGTGGGACTGCAACATCTGGTCATTTAAATCCACGACCCCCCCCATGAATTTATTGTACTCGTGGATACAGTGAGGCTTTTCAACGGGACCCTGTCTTCTGAGAAGTTCCGCTGAGGTGACATCTTGGATTGTGGACATGATGTATACGTCTTTCTTATCCCTGCACTTCACAGCCAACACTTCCTCATTCCTGAGGCTTGCTGATTCCCCCTTTTGTATATTTGTATTGACTAGACTCTGTGGGAAGCCCTTTCTGTTTTTTCTTGCTGTACCGCAAGCCAAAGTATCCTCCCGATATAGGTGTCGGAAAAGGGGCAAACTCGTATAAAAATTGTCCATGTAAATATGATATCCATTTTTGAGGAGTGGGTATGCCAATTCCCACAAAATTTACCCGCTTATTCCCATGTACGATGGTCAGTCAGGGGACTGGAGATGGGAGTCTTTGCCTTCGTATACACGAAAGGCGTGCACGTATCTAGTGGAACTTTCACAAAGCTTGTTGAGTTTTAATCCGTACCTGGTCCTCTTACTGGGGATGTACTGCTTCATACCCAGGGGCTCTGTGAAATGGACCAGGGATTTGTCCACAGAAATATTCTGCTCAGGGATATAGAGTTCAGCAAACCTTTTAGAAAAAAAAATCAATTAGGGAGTGAATTTTAAACAATCTATCAAAGTCGGGATGATTTCGGGAGGGGGGCACTGCGAGTTAATGCTGAAATGCAGGAACCGCATTATCATGTCATAATGGGACCTGATCATGGCAGATGAAAAAATTGGCATATGGTGGATGGGGTGGGTAGACCAATATGCGTGCAGTTCATTTTATTTTGTAATCCCCATGTTGAACGTAAGGCCAAAAAATATTTTAAGCTTCTCCACGGTTAGGGGTCTCCATTCAAAAGGACAGGCATAGCATGAGTTGGGGTTGTTCCAAATGTGTTTATGTGGGCATAAAGGTTTGTTTGGTCCACGATGCTTTGCACTAGCTCATTAGGGAAAAATAGATTTAAAAAAAATCAATTTTGGAAAAACATTCCGTGTTGGCCTGCACGCCTGGCTGTGCTGTGAAAGGGAGGATTGTGGCTGACCCTGAGCTAGAAGGCAGCCACTGTGGGTTTGCCAAGGAATCTGGAAGCTGGGTTTGGGCCCTAATTTCTTGCTGTGAAATTCCAGTGCTTGTACTGGGCCTCTCTTGCTGTAGTCTAGCTCCGCTGGTTTTGCTGATTGGCCATTAGGGTCTCTGGCGCTGCTGGTAGCTGCCTCGTCTTCAAACCGTCTTCTTTTCTGATGGACTACTTCCTCCTCAAATTCAGGCAATGATACACTTTCTTCAATGGGCTGGTATTCCAAATCAGAACCGTAGTCGGAACTATCACTGGGAGAGCTCCCAGCTGCTTTCATCGGTCAGGCTTAGCATTTGGTTTGCCTCTTCTGGAGTGTATACCCTTTTGGACATGGTAGCTGTATGATAGGTGACACTGATGGACTGCTCGACAGGGACTAATAGGCTAATAAGTACTCTGATGGTATGACGGGTACTCTGATGGACTGACAGGTACTCTGATGGAATGGCAGGTACTCTGATGGAATGGCAGGTACTCTGATGATATGGCAGGTACTCTGATGGACTGACAGGTACTCTGATGGTATGGCAGGTACTCTGATGGGCTGACAGGTACTCTGATGCACGGACAGGTACTCTGATGCACTGACAGGTACTCTGATGGACTGACAGGTACTCTGATGGTATGGCAGGTACTTTGATGATATGGCAGGTACTCTGATGGTATGGCAGGTACTCTGATGGACTGACAGGTACTCTGATGGACTGACAGGTACTCTGATGGAATGGAAGGTACTCTGATGGCCTGATGGGTACTCTGATGCATTGACATGTACTTTGATGGACTGACAGGTACTCTGATGGACTGACAGGTACTCTGATGGTATGGCAGGTACTCTGATGATATGGCAGGTATTCTGATGGTATGGCAGGTACTCTGATGGACTGACAGGTACTCTGATGGACTGACAGATACTCTGATGGACTGACAGATAACCTGAAGGACTGACGGGTACTCTGATGGACTGATGGGTACTCTGATGGACTGACAGGTACTCTCGTAGACTGACAGGTACTCTGATGGAATGGCAGGTACTCTGATGGACTGACGGGTACTCTTATGGACTGGCAGGTACTCTGATGGACTGATGGGTACTCTTATGGACTGGCAGGTACTCTGATGGACTGACCGGTACTCTGATGGACTGACAGGCACTCTGATGGTATGGCAGGTACTCTGGTGATATGGCAGGTACTCTGATGGTATGGCAGGTACTCTGATGGACTGACAGGTACTCTGATGGTATGGTAGGTACTCTAATGGGCTGACAGGTACTCTGATGCACTGACAGGTACTTTAATGGACTGAAAGGTACTCTGATGGTATGGCGGGTACTCTGATGATATGGCAGGTACTCTGATGGTATGGCAGGTACTCTGATGGACTGACAGGTACTCTGATGGACTGACAGATACTCTGATGGACTGACACATAACCTGAAGGACTGACAGGTACTCTGATGGTATGGCAGGTACTCTGAAGGACTGGCAGGTACTCTGATGATATGGCAGGTACTCTGATGGACTGACAGGTACTCTGATGGTATGGCAGGTACTCTGATGGGCTGACAGGTACTCTGATGCACTGACAGGTACTCTGATGGACTGACAGGTACTCTGATGGTATGGCAGGTACTTTGATGATATGGCAGGTACTCTGATGGTATGGCAGCTACTCTGATGGACTGACAGGTACTCTGATGGTATGGCAGGTACTCTGATGGGCTGACAGGTACTCTGATGCACTGACAGGTACTTTAATGGACTGACAGGTACTCTGATGGTATGGCGGGTACTCTGATGATATGGCAGGTACTCTGATGGTATGGCAGGTACTCTGATGGACTGACAGGTACTCTGATGGACTGACAGATGCTCTGATAGACTGACACATAACCTGAAGGACTGACAGGTGCTCTGATGGTATGGCAGGTACTCTGATGGACTGGCAGGTACTCTGATGGTATGGCAGGTACTTTTATGGACTGACAGGTACTCTGATGGACTGACAGATACTCTGATGGATTGACAGGTACTCTGATGAACTGACGGGTACTCTAATGGACTGGCAGGTACTCCGATGGACTGATGGGTACTCTGATGGACTGGAAGGTACTCTTATGGACTGACCAGTACTCTGATGGACTGACAGGCACTCTGATGGTATGGCAGGTACTCTGATGGTATGGCAGGTACTCTGATGGACTGACAGGTACTCTGATGGTATGACAGGTATTCTGATAGACTGATGGGTACTCTGATGGACTGGCAGGTACTCTGATGGTATGGCAGGTACTCTGATGGTATGGCAGGTACTCTGATGGGCTGACAGGTACTCTGATGCACTGACAGGTACTTTAATGGACTGGCAGGTACTCTGATGGTATGGCGGGTACTCTGATGATATTGCAGGTACTCTGATGGTATCAGAGTACCTGTCAATCCATCAGAGTATCTGTCAGTCCATCACAGGTACTCTGATGGACTGACAGATACTCTGATGGATTGACAGGTACTCTGATGAACTGACGGGTACTCTAATGGACTGGCAGGTACTCCGATGGACTGATGGGTACTCTGATGGACTGGAAGGTACTCTTATGGACTGACTGGTACTCTGATGGACTGACAGGCACTCTGATGGTATGGCAGGTACTCTGATGGACTGACAGGTACTCTGATGGTATGACAGGTACTCTGATAGGCTGATGGGTACTCTGATGGACTGGCAGATACTCTGATGGACTGACAGGTACTCTGATGGACTGACAGGTACTCTGATGGTATGGCAGGTACTCTGATGATATGGCAGGTACTCTGACGGTATGGCAGGTACTCTGATGGACTGACAGGTACTCTGATGGACTGACAGATACTCTGATGGAATGGCAGGTACTCTGATGGACTGACGGGTACTCTGATGGACTGGCAGGTACTCTGATGGACTGATGGGTACTCTTATGGACTGGCAGGTACTCTGATGGACTGACCGGTACTCTGATGGACTGACCGGTACTCTGATGGACTGACAGACACTCTGATGGTATTGCAGGTACTCTGGTGATATGGCAGGTACTCTGATGGTATGGCAGGTACTCTGATGGACTGACAGGTACTCTGATGGCATGGCAGGTACTCTGATGGGCTGACAGGTACTTTAATGGACTGACAGGTACTCTGATGGTATGGCGGGTACTCTGATGATATGGCAGGTACTCTGATGGTATGGCAGGTACTCTGATGGACTGACAGGTACTCTGATGGTATGGCAGGTACTCTGATGGGCTGACAGGTACTCTGATGCACTGACAGGTACTTTAATAGACTGACAGGTACTCTGATGGTATGGCAGGTACTCTGATGGTATGGCAGGTACTCTGATGGGCTGACAGGTACTCTGATGCACTGACAGGTACTCTGATGGACTGACAGGTACTCTGATGATATGGCAGGTACTCTGATGGTATGGCAGGTACTCTGATGGACTGACAGGTACTCTGATGGTATGGCAGGTACTCTGATGGGCTGACAGGTACTTTAATGGACTGATAGGTACTCTGATGGTATGGCGGGTACTCTGATGATATGGCAGGTACTCTGATGGTATGGCAGGTACTCTGATGGACTGACAGGTACTCTGATGGACTGACAGATGCTCTGATGGACTGACACATAACCTGAAGGACTGACAGGTACTCTGATGGTATGGCAGGTACTCTGATGGACTGGCAGGTACTCTGATGGTATTCCAGGTACTCTGATGGACTGACAGGTACTCTGATGGACTGACAGATACTCTGATGGATTGACAGGTACTCTGATGAACTGACGGGTACTCTAATGGACTGGCAGGTACTCCGATGGACTGATGGGTACTCTGATGGACTGGAAGGTACTCTTATGGACTGACCGGTACTCTGATGGACTGACAGGCACTCTGATGGTATGACAGGTACTCTGATGGTATGGCAGGTACTCTGATGGACTGACAGGTACTCTGATGGTAGGACAGGTACTCTGATAGACTGATGGGTACTCTGATGGACTGACAGGTACTCTTGTAGACTGACAGGTACTCTGATGGAATGGCAGGTACTCTGATGGACTGACGGGTACTCTGATGGACTGGCAGGTACTCTGATGGACTGATGGGTACTCTTATGGACTTGCAGGTACTCTGATGGACTGACCGGTACTCTGATGGACTGACAGGCACTCTGATGGTATGGCAGGTACTCTGGTGATATGGCAGGTACTCTAATGGTATGGCAGGTACTCTGATGGACTGACAGGTACTCTGATGGTATGGTAGGTACTCTAATGGGCTGACAGGTACTCTGATGCACTGACAGGTACTTTAATGGACTGAAAGGTACTCTGATGGTATGGCGGGTACTCTGATGATATGGCAGGTACTCTGATGGTATGGCAGGTACTCTGATGGACTGACAGGTACTCTGATGGACTGACACATAACCTGAAGGACTGACAGGTACACTGATGGTATGGCAGGTACTCTGAAGGACTGGCAGGTACTCTGATGATATGGCAGGTACTCTGATGGACTGACAGGTACTCTACTCTGATGGTATGGCAGGTACTTTGATGATATGGCAGGTACTCTGATGGTATGGCAGCTACTCTGATGGACTGACAGGTACTCTGATGGTATGACAGGTACTCTGATGGGCTGACAGGTACTCTGATGCACTGACAGGTACTTCAATGGACTGACAGGTACTCTGATGGTATGGCGGGTACTCTGATGATATGGCAGGTACTCTGATGGTATGGCAGGTACTCTGATGGGCTGACAGGTACTCTGATGGACTGACAGATGCTCTGATGGACTGACACATAACCTGAATGACTGACAGGTGCTCTGATGGTATGGCAGGTACTCTGATGGACTGGCAGGTACTCTGATAGTATGGCAGGTACTCTTATGGACTGACAGGTACTCTGATGGACTGACAGATACTCTGATGGATTGACAGGTACTCTGATGAACTGACGGGTACTCTAATGGACTGGCAGGTACTCCGATGGACTGATGGGTACTCTGATGGACTGGAAGGTACTCTTATGGACTGACCAGTACTCTGATGGACTGACAGGCACTCTGATGGTATGGCAGGTACTCTGATGGTATGGCAGGTACTCTGATGGACTGACAGGTACTCTGATGGTATGACAGGTACTCTGATAGACTGATGGGTACTCTGATGGACTGGCAGGTACTCTGATGGTATGGCAGGTACTCTGATGGACTGACAGGTACTCTGATGGTATGGCGGGTACTCTGATGATATGGCAGGTACTCTGATGGTATGGCAGGTACTCTGATGGACTGACAGGTACTCTGATGGACTGACAGATACTCTGTTGGATTGACAGGTACTCTGATGAACAGACGGGTACTCTAATGGACTGGCAGGTACTCCGATGGACTGATGGGTACTCTGATGGACTGGAAGGTACTCTTATGGACTGGCCGGTATTCTGATGGACTGACAGGCACTCTGATGGTATGGCAGGTACTCTGATGGACTGACAGGTACTCTGATGGTATGACAGGTACTCTGATAGGCTGATGGGTACTCTGATGGACTGGCAGATACTCTGATGGACTGACAGGTACTCTGATGGACTGACAGGTACTCTGATGGTATGGCAGGTACTCTGATGATATGGCAGGTACTCTGACGGTATGGCAGGTACTCTGATGGACTGACAGGTACTCTGATGGACTGACAGATACTCTGATGGAATGGCAGGTACTCTGATGGACTGACGGGTACTCTGATGGACTGGCAGGTACTCTGATGGACTGACCGGTACTCTGATGGACTGACAGACACTCTGATGGTATGGCAAATACTCTGGTGATATGGCAGGTACTCTGATGGTATGGCAGGTACTCTGATGGACTGACAGGTACTCTGATGGACTGACAGGTACTCTGATGGTATGGTAGGTACTCTGATGGGCTGACAGGTACTCTGATGCACTGACAGGTACTTTAATGGACTGACAGGTACTCTGATGGTATGGCGGGTACTCTGATGATATGGCAGGTACTCTGATGGTATGGCAGGTACTCTGATGGACTGACAGATACTCTGATGGACTGACACATAACCTGAAGGACTGACTGGTACTCTGAAAGTATGGCAGGTACTCTGCTGCACTGGCAGGTACTCTGATGGTATGGCAGGTACTCTGATGGACTGACATGTACTCTGATGGTATGGCAGGTACTCTGATGGTATGGCAGGTACTCTGATGGACTGACAGGTACTCTGATGGTATGGCAGGTACTCTGATGGGCTGACAGGTACTCTGATGCACTGACAGGTACTTTAATGGACTGGCAGGTACTCTGATGGTATGGCGGGTACTCTGATGATATGGCAGGCACTCTGATGGTATGGCAGGTACTCTGATGGACTGACAGGTACTCTGATGGACTGACAGATGCTCTGATGGACTGACACATAACCTGAAGGACTGACAGGTCTTCTGATGGTATGGCAGGTACTCTGATGGACTGACAGGTACTCTGATGGGATGGCAGGTACTCTGATGGACTGACAGGTACTCTGATGGACTGACAGATACTCTGATGGATTGACAGGTACTCTGATGAACTGACGGGTGCTCTAATGGACTGGCAGGTACTCTGATGGACTGACAGGCACTCTGATGGTATGACAGGTACTCTGATGGTATGGCAGGTACTCTGATGGACTGACAGGTACTCTGATGGTAGGACAGGTGCTCTGATAGACTGATGGGTACTCTGATGGACTGGCAGATACTCTGATGGACTGACAGGTACTCTGATGGACTGACAGGTACTCTGATGGTATGGCAGGTACTCTGATGATATGGCAGGTACTCTGACAGTATGGCAGGTACTCTGATGGACTGACAGGTACTCTGATGGACTGACAGATACTCTGATGGACTGACAGATAACCTGAAGGACTGACGGGTACTCTGATGGACTGGCAGGTACTCTGATGGACTGATGGGTACTCTGATGGACTGGCAGGTACTCTGATGGACTGACCGGTACTCTGATGGACTGGCAGGTACTCCGATAGACTGATGGGTACTCTGATGGACTGACAGGCACTCTGATGGTATGGCAGGTACTCTGATGGACTGACAGGTACTCTGATGGTATGACAGGTACTCTGATAGACTGATGGGTACTCTGATGGACTGGCAGATACTCTGATGGACTGACAGGTACTCTGATGGTATGGCAGGTACTCTGATGATATGGCAGGTACTCTGACAGTATGGCAGGTACTCTGATGGACTGACAGGTACTCTGATGGACTGACAGATACTCTGATGGAATGGCAGGTACTCTGATGGACTGACGGGTACTCTGATGGACTGGCAGGTACTCTGATGGACTGACAGGTACTCTGATGGTATGGTAGGTACTCTGATGGGCTGACAGGTACTCTGATGCACTGACAGGTACTTTAATGGACTGACAGGTACTCTGATGGTATGGCGGGTACTCTGATGATATAGCAGGTACTCTGATGGTATGGTAGGTACTCTGATGGACTGACAGGTACTCTGATGGACTGACAGATACTCTGATGGACTGACACATAACCTGAAGGACTGACAGGTACTCTGATGGTATGGCAGGTACTCTGATGGACTGGCAGGTACTCTGATGGTATGGCAGGTACTCTGATGGACTGACAGATACTCTGATGGTATGGCAGGTACTCTGGTGGTATGGCAGGTACTCTGATGCACTGACAGGTACTCTGATGGACTGACAGGTACTCTGATGATATGGCAGGTATTCTGATGGTATGGCAGGTACTCTGATGGACTGACAGGTACTCTGATGGTATGGCAGGTACTCTGATGGGCTGACAGGTACTCTGATGCACTGACAGGTACTTTAATGGACTGGCAGGTACTCTGATGGTATGGCGGGTACTCTGATGATATGGCAGGTACTCTGATGGTATGGCAGGTACTCTGATGGACTGACAGGTACTCTGATGGACTGACAGATGCTCTGATGGACTGACACATAACCTGAAGGACTGACAGGTACTCTGATGGTATGGCAGGTACTCTGATGGACTGGCAGGTACTCTGATGGTATGGCAGGTACTCTGATGGACTGACAGGTACTCTGATGGACTGACAGATACTCTGATGGATTGACAGGTACTCTGATGAACTGACGGGTACTCTAATGGACTGGCAGGTACTCCGATGGACTGATGGGTACTCTGATGGACTGAAAGGTACTCTTATGGACTGACCGGTACTCTGATGGACTGACAGGCACTCTGATGGTATGGCAGGTACTCTGATGGTATGGCAGGTACTCTGATGGACTGACAGGTACTCTGATGGTATGACAGGTACTCTGATAGACTGATGGGTACTCTGATGGACTGGCAGATACCCTGATGGACTGACAGGTACTCTGATGGACTGACAGGTACTCTGATGGTATGGCAGGTACTCTGATGATATGGCAGGTACTCTGACGGTATGGCAGGTACTCTGATGGACTGACAGGTACTCTGATGGACTGACAGATACTCTGATGGACTGACAGATAACCTGAAGGACTGACGGGTACTCTGATGGACTGGCAGGTACTCTGATGGACTGACGGGTACTCTGATGGACTGGTAGGTACTCTGATGGACTGATGGGTACTCTTATGGACTGGCAGGTACTCTGATGAACTGACCGGTACTCTGATGGACTGGCAGGCACTCTGATGGTATGGCAGGTACTCTGATGGACCGACAGGTACTCTGATGGACTGATGGACTGATGGGTACTCTGATGGACTGACAGATAACCCGAAGGACTGACAGGTACTGTGATGGTATGGCAGGTACTCTGATGGTATGGCAGGTACTCTGATAGTATGGCAGGTACTTTAATGGGCTGACAGTTACTCTGATGGACTGACAGGTACTCTGATAGATTGACAGATACTTTGATGGTATGGCAGGTATGAGATGGTATGGCAGGTACTCTGATGGTATGGCCGGTACTCTGATGGGCTGACAGGTACTCTGATGCACTGACAGGTACTCTGATGCACTGACAGGTACTCTGATGGTATGACAGGTACTGTGATGGACTGACAGGTACTCTGATGGTATGGCAGGTACTCTGATAGTATGACAAGTACTTTAATGGGCTGACAGGTACTCTGATGGACTGACAGGTACTCTGATGGATTGACAGATACTTTGATGGTATGGCACGTACTCTGGTGATATGGCAGGTACTCTGATGGACTGACAGGTACTCTGATGGACTGACAGGTACTTTGATGGTATGGCAGGTAATCTGATGGTTTGAATGGTACTCTGATGGACTGACAGGTACTCTGATGGTGTGACAGGTACTCTGATGGTATGGCAGGTACTCTGATGGGCTGACAGGTACTCTGATGCGCTGACAGGTACTCTGATGGACTAACAGATACTCTGATGGACTGACAGGTACTATGATGGTATGGCAGGTACTCTGATGATATGGCGGGATACTCTGATGGTATTTGCAGGTACTCTGATGGACTGACAGGTACTGATGGACTGACAGGTACTCTGATGGTCTGACAGATACTCTGATGGACTGACAGGTACTCTGATGGGCTGACAGGTACTCTGATGCACTGACAGGTACTCTGATGCACTGACAGGTACTCTGATGGTATGACAGGTACTGTGATGGACTGACAGGTACTCTGATGGTATGGCAGGTACTCTGATGGACTGACAGGTACTCTGATGGACTGACAGGTAATTTGATGGTATGGCAGGTAATCTGATGGATTGACGGGTACTCTGATGGACTGACATGTACTCTGATGGTGTGGCAGGTACTCTGATGGTATGGCAGGTACTCTGATGGGCTGACAGGTACTCTGATGAGCTGACAGGTACTCTGATGGACTGACAGGTACTCTGATGGTATGGCAGGTTCTCTGATGATATGGCAGGTACTCTGATGGTATGGCAGGTACTCTAATGGACTGACAGGTACTCTGATGGACTGACGGGTACTCTGATGGACTGGCAGATTCTCTGATGGACTGACAGGTACTCTGATGGACTGACAGGTACTTTGATGGTATGGCAGGTAATCCGATGGATTTACGGGTACTCTGATGGACTGAAAGGTACTCTGATGGACTGACAAATACTCTGATGGACTGACCGGTACTCTGATGGTATGGCAGGTACTCTGATGGTATGGCAGGTACTCTGATGGGCTGACAGGTACTCTGATGCATTGACAGGTACTCTGATGGTATGACAGGTACTCTGATGGTATGACAGGTACTCTGATGGGCTGACAGGTACTCTGATGCGCTGACAGGTACTCTGATGGACTAACAGATACTCTGATGGACTGACAGGTACTATGATGGTATGGCAGGTACTCTGATGATATGGCGGGATACTCTGATGGTATTTGCAGGTACTCTGATGGACTGACAGGTACTGATGGACTGACAGGTACTCTGATGGTCTGACAGATACTCTGATGGACTGACAGGTACTCTGATGGACTGGCAGGTACTCTACTCTGATGGTATGGCAGGTACTCTGATGGACTGACAGGTACTCTCATAGACTGACAGGTACTCTGATGGACTGGCAGGTACTTTGATGGTATGGCTGGTAATCTGATGGATTGACGGGTACTCTGATGGACTGACAGGTACTCTGATGGACTGACATGTACTCTGATAGAATGGTGGGTACTCTGATGGACTGGCAGGTACTCTGATGGACTGGCAGGTACTCTGATGGACTGACGGGTACTCTGATGGACTGACGGTTACTCCAATGGTATGGCGGGTACTTTGATGGACTGACAGGTACTCTGATGTGATGATAGGGTACTCCGATGGTATGGCGGGTACTCCGATGGTATGGCGGGTTCTCTGATGGACCGAGAGTTACTCTGATGGACTGACAGGTACTTTGATGATAGGGTACTCTGATGGTATGGCGGGTATTCCGATGGTATGGGGGTACTATGATGGTATGGCGGGTACTCTGCTGGACTGACAGGTACTCTGATGGACTGACAGGTACTCTGATGTGATGATAGGGTACTCTGATGAGCTCACTGACAGGTACTCAAATTGGATGACAGTCACTCTGATGAGCTCAGAGAGGTACTCTTTATTTGACTGGGGCACAATCTGGGACCCCAGGGGCCTGCAGTAGCAGTGAAAAGCGGCGGACATCAAATGACACCCGCCTGGATCAAGAAAGGGTTCCTGCCGATGTCATTTTACAATGACTCGGTAGAGAACTGGTTAAAAATCAAAAAATCACTGCTCATTTAAAAATGACGTTTTTTAGAAACTTTTTTTCATTGATACATATCCAGGACCTGGACCCCTATAACCATTGTATGCCCAGTTACTTGCATCTAAGCTTTCAAAATGGGCACTTTTGATTTTTAACGTTCGGGTCCGATTGACTTTAATGGGGTTGGTTAATTGGGTCCGAACTTTTGCGATGTTCGAAAGTTCTGGTGCGAAACGAACAGGGGTCGGTTTGGCCCATCCCTACTGCTGAGTAGGGATGGGCGAACGGTTCAGCCGGAACTTACCCTGTTCAGTCATTTGGCAAACATCCGAACAAACGGGACATTTGACCCTTTGTTCGGCCCCCGAACCGACCAAAATGCAATGCGGCACTGAACAATGCATTGCAAGTAGAGTTGAGCGAACCTCTGGAAGTTCGGGTTCTGCTGGTCCGTCCGAACTTCGGGACAAAGTCCGGGTCCGGGTCCGGACGGAACCCGAACGATCGCACGGACAAGGCAGGCCTGGGCCTGGGCCTGAAACAGGGCTTCAAGCCTGCCTGGTCGTCTTGGGCTTGAAGGTCTCCAAGCGAGTTGAGATGAACGTTACGTAACAAGTCACGGCGTAACGTAAAACCAGCCAAGCCCCCGGCTTGTTTCCCAGTTTACAGGGCAAACAAGCCTACAAACGGTTTACTGACTTGTCCCATTCAAGGCCGACTTGGCAAGCGGGTAGGGATGAGTCGTCATCCCTACCCGGTTTGGCTGGGGACAAGCAAAGCGTGGTCTTGAAAGCTTGTAGCGTTTTCAAGCCTGGGTTAATTGGTTGGGGTAATTTCAGT
>BLSH010004297.1:316188-342941 GCA_018402905.1 Glandirana rugosa
ATTAATACTTTTCAGACACAGTTTGAAGATGATCCACATTCACCTCCATTTTTGCATTTTTTAAGTTTTTATTTTTTTAAAAATATTTAAAGTTATTTCCCTGTCCCCATTTTTTTGTAGGGCACTTGCCCTACCCTTACCCCCATTTTACTTCCTTTTGCAGCCCTCTGGGGCTTTCCAGGACTTTCCTACAGCCATTTTTGTGCCTAAAAGTTCGGGTCCCCATTGATTTCAATGGGGTTCGTTGTCCGTGCGATCGTTCGGGTTCCGTCCGGACCCGGACCCGGACTTTGTCCCGAAGTTCGGACGGACCAGCAGAACCCGAACTTCCAGGTGTTCGCTCAACTCTATTGGTGACCTCTTCCTCCTCCTCTGCCTTTGCCTTGTGCTTCCACTGAGCCCCCGATGTCATCCTGATGTCCGAATGCCCTCAGCAGCGCGTCTACCAGCGTGCGCTTGTAGTCGCGCATCTTCCGATTACGCTCCAGTGAGGGAATTAAGGACGGCACGTTGTCCTTGTAACGGGGATCCAGTAGGGTGGCCACCCAGTAATCAGCACAAGTTACAATGTGGGCAACTCGGCTGTCATTGCGCAGGCACTGCAGCATGTAGTCGGCCATGTGTGCCAGGCTGCCCAGAGGCAAAGACAAACTGTCCTCTGTGGTAGGTGTATCATCTGTGTCCTCCGTATCCCCCCAGTCATGCTCCAGTGATGCCCAGGTGCCACCCTGCTGTGAACACGGTTCCTCCTCCTCCTCATCATCATCATCCTCATCCTCCTCATCCTCCAGAACTGTTCCCTGGCTTGAATCATTTTTTACCTGGCCTATGCTGGTGCAGGAACCCACCCTCCGAGCCACTTGTGAATGACTGGCCTGATAACCATGGAAATGACCCCTCTTCCTCCTCCTCTTCCTCCTATGCCACATCCTCTTCCATCATCGCCTGAAGTGTTTTTTCAAGGAGACATAGAAGTGGGATAGTAACACTGAGAACAGCATCATTGGCACTGGCCATGTTGGTGGAGTACTCGAAACACCGCAATATGGTACACAGGTCTCGCATGGAGGCCCACTCGGTGGTGAAGTGGTGCTGTCCCACAGAGCGACTGACCCTTGTGTGCTGCAGCTGAAACTCCACTATTGCTTGCTATTGCTCGCAGTCTCTCCAGCATGTGCAAGGTGGAGTTGCACCTTGTGGGCACATCGCATAGGAGGCGGTGAGCGGGAAGGCTGAAGTTCTGCTGCAGCGCAGACAGGCGAGCAGCAGCAGGGTGAGAATGCCGAAAGCGCGCACAGAGGGCCCACACTTTCTGCAGCAGCTCTGACATATCCGGGTAGTTTTTTAGAAATTTCTGCACCACCAAATTCAGCACATGCGCCAGGCAAGGGATGTGTGTGAAACCGGCTAGGCCCAGAGCTGCTATGAGATTTCGTCCATTATCGCACACCACCAGCCCGGGAGGTGTATCATCTGTGTCCTCTGTATCCCCCCAGCCATGCTCCAGTGATGCCTATGAGCTGCGTTGGGTGTCACCCTGCTGTGAACACGGTTCCTTCTCCTCATCATCATCCTCGTCCTCCTCATCCTCCAGAACTGTGCCCTGGCTTGAATCATTTTTTTACCTGGCCTATGCTGGTGCAGGAACCCACCCTCCGAGCCACTTGTGAATGACTGGCCTGATAACCGTGGAAATGACCCCTCTTCCTCCTCCTCTTCCTCTAGTGCCATATCCTCTTCCATCATCACCCAAAGTGTTTTTTCAGGGAGACATAGAAGTGGGATAGTAACGCTGAGAACAGCGTCATCGGCACTGGCCATGTTGGTGGAGTACTCGAAACACCGCAATATGGTACACAGGTCTTGCTTGGAGGCCCACTCCTTGATGGTGAAGTGGTGCTGTTCTGCAGAGCGACTGACCCGTACGTGCTGCAGCTGAAACTCCACTATTGCCTGCTGCTACTCGCACAGTCTCTCCAGCATGTGCAAGGTGGAGTTCCACCTTGTGGGCATGTCGCATAGGAGGCTGTGAGTGGGAAGCCCGAAGTTCCGCTGCAGTGCAGACAGGTGAGCAGCAGCAGGGTGAGAATGCCGAAAGCGCGCACAGATGGCCCGCACTTTCTGCCGCAGCTCTGACATATCCGGGTAGTTTTTTAGAAATTTCTGCACCACCAAATTCAGCACATGCGCCAGGCAAGGGATGTGAGTCAAACCGGCTAGGCCCAGAGCTGCTACAAGATTTTGCCCATTATCGCACACCACCAGGCCAGGCTTGAGGCTCAGTGGCAACATCCACTCATCGGTCTGTTGTTCAATGCCCGTCCACAGCTCCTGCGCAGTGTGGGGTTTATCACCCAAACATATCAGTTTTAAAACAGCCTGCGGTCATTTCCCCCTGGATGTGCTGAAGTTGGTGGTGAAGGTGTTACGCTGAGCGGATAAGGAGGTGGTAGAGGAGGAGGAAGCGGAGTAGGAGGAGGAGGCAACAGGAGGCAAAGAGAAATGCCCTCTGTGGCAGAAGGACATGCGCCAAACTGCTATCCGCCTCAGGCCCACCCGCAACTACATTTGCCCAGTGTGCAGTTAGCGAGATATAGCGTCCCTGCCCGTGCTTACTGGTCCATGTATCAGTGGTTATGTGGACCTTGCCGCAGATGGCGTTGCACAGTGCACACTTGATCTTGTCCCCGACTTGTTTGTGCAGGGAAGGGATGGCTCGCCTGGAAAAGTAGTGGCGGCTGGGAACCACGTACTGTGGGACAGCCACCACCATCAGGTTTTTAAAACTGTCCGTGTCCACCAGACGGAATGACAGCATTTCAAAGGCCAGGAATTTGGAAATGCTGGCATTCAGGGCCAGGGATCGCGAGTGGGTAGGGGGGTACTTCCTCTTCCTCTCCAGTGTTTTGGAGATGGAGAGCTGTAAGCTTCCATGGGACCGTGTGGAAATGCTTGGGGATGGTGGCGGACATGGTGGCGTTGCTGTCACATCGTCTGTTTGCTGGGTGGCAGGTGACACTGGCACTGTAGAGGTGGAGGAAGAGGCCGAGGCAGCAGCAGAAGAGGAAGCAGAAGGAGCCTGAGACCTTTCTTGGATTTTGGTGCTTATTCCACTGCAGCTCGTGCTTTGCATGTAGATGCCTGGTCATGCAGGTTGTGCTCAGGTTTAGAACATTTATGCCTCGCTTCAGGCTCTAATTGCACAGCGTGCAAACCACTTGTGTCTTGTCGTCAGCACATTGTCTGAAGAACTGCCATGCCAGGGAACTCCTTTGAGCTGCCTTTGGTGTGCTAGGTTCCTGGGTGCGGTGGGTAGTAGCAGGAGTACTGTCTAGGAGACAGTCGCTCTGCGTTTGCAACCCGCTTCCTCTTTTGCTGTTTTGGTGCCTCTGTGCGACTACCACCTCTTCCTCCAAACTGCACACATCAATCGCATGACCTTCATTCCATGTGGGGTCTAGGACCTCATCATCCTCCACATCATCTTCCACCCACTCTTCACCACTGCCCTCCTTGTCAGTCTGCACACTGTAGAAAGCCGCAGCAGTTGGCACCTGTGTTTCGTCATCATCAGAGACCTGCTGCGGTGGTGTTTCCATGTCCTCATCCTGAAACAGAAGTGGTTGAGCATCGGTGCACTCAATGTCTTCCACTTCTGGGGCAGTGCTATGTGGATGTCCCATGGAAAGCACACCAGCAGAGTCATCACAAAGCATAAGAGACTGCTGCATGACTTGGGGCTCAGACTGCTTGGCTGATTTACAAGGGGCTGAGGTGAAAGACAGATGGCCATGGGGTTCAGGTGCCAACTCTGAGCTTTCATCAAGGGAGACAATGTGAAGGAACTGGAGGCATTGTCAGCCACTCAATCTACTATCGCCTGTACTTGTTCTGGCCTCACTATTTGTTGAGCGGCATTCGTGCCTACCATATAACATTGAAGGTTCTGCCGGCTACTCGCGCCTGAGGAAGGTGTTTCACTTGTGCGTGTAGCTGGCACAGATCAACCACGTCCTCTCCTTGCAAGAGGAGCTTCACCAACACCACCAACACCAGCAGCACCACGACCATGTCCCTTATTTGACGCTCTCCTCATTCTGGACGCAAATGTACTATTTAGCACAAATTTATATTATTTTTTAAACCGGCAATGTAGACGCAATTTTTAATTTTGTGCAAGAAATGCACAGCAAGGTGCAAATGTATTATGTAGCACTATTTTTAATTTTTTTTTTTTAAACCAGCGATGTCGACGCAGTTCTTAATTTTGTGCAAGAAATGCACAGCAAGGTGCAAATGTACTATGTAGCACTATTTATTATTCTTTTTTTTTTAAACCAGCAATGTAGACACACTTTTTAATGTTGTGCAAGAAATGCACAGCAAGGTGCAAATGTAGTATTTAGAATATTTTTTTTTTAAAACCAGCAATGTAGATGCACTTTTTATTTTTGTGCAAGCAATGCACTGCTGGCCACAAATGTAGTATTTAGAATATATATTTTTTTAAACCAGCAATGTAGACGCACTTTTTATTTTTGTGCAAGAAATGCACCGCTGGCAGCAAATGTAGTATTTAGAATATTTTTTTTTTTAGACCAGCAATGTAGACGCACTTTTTATTTTTGTGCAAGAAATGCACCGCTGGCCGCAAATGTAGTATTTAGCATACTTTTTTTTTAAACCAGCAATGTAGACGCAATTTTTATTTTTGTGCAAGAAATGCACCGCTGGCCGCAAATGTAGTATTTAGAATATTTTTTTTTAAACCAGCAATGTAGACGCACGTTTTATTTTTGTGCAGGAAATGCACCGCTGACCGCAAATGTAGTATTTAGAATATTTTTTTTTAAACCAGCAATGTAGACGCACTTTTTATTTTTGTGCAAGAAATGCACCGCTTGCCGCAAATATAGTATTTAAAATATATATTTTTTTTAAACCAGCAATGTAGACACACTTTTTATTTTTGTGCAAGAAATGCACCGCTGGCCGCAAATGTATTATTTAGAATAATTTTTTTTTTTAGCCAGCAATGTAGACGCACTTTTTATTTTTGTGCAAGCAATGCACCGCTGGCCACAAATGTAGTATTTCGAATTTATATATTTTTTAAACCAGCAATGTAGACACACTTTTTATCTTTGTGCAAGAAATGCACCGCTGGCCACAAATGTAGTATTTAGAATATATATTTTTTTAAACCAGCAATGTAGACGCACTTTTTATTTTTGTGCAAGAAATGCACCGTTGGCTGCAAATGTAGTATTTAGAATTTTTTTTTTAAACCAGCAATATACCTACTTATGGGATTTTTACAGACAAATCAGAGGCACTGCTATGGGGGCCAGGTTCACCCCTAACTATGCCAACCTTTTAATGAGTTATTGGGAGGAACATTACATCGGGACCAATAACCCATACAGGGTGAATCTGGCTCTCTATGCCCGCTACATTGACAATATACTTATCGTATGGAGGGGAACGGTGGATGAACTTGCTGGCCTCTTGCTCCACTGTACCACCAACCCCTTTGGTATTTCATTTACCCATGTAACCAGTGACACCCACTTGTCCTTCCTCAACTTAGAGTTACGAGCCGATGATGGAGATGGAATCTCCTCCAAAACGCGCTTCAAGCCGAGTGCAGGAAATTCATATCTCCATGCAAAAAGCAACCACCATCCCAGATAGATAAAAAATGTTCCATTTGTTCAATACTGCAGGTTATATAGGACCTGTACCAAGAGGGAGGACTATGAAGAACAGGGTTCTATTCTTAGGAAGAAGTTTCTGGAAAAGGGGTAAAGTGAAGTCCATGTGAAAGAGGTCTATAGGAAATACTGGGTATGGTATAATACAGAGACTCTGGATAGTAGACACTCAGCAACTACCAGCTTCAAAGAGGTCAACAGGAACAAGAAGGCTAAAGGAGACAGCATAGATACAGTAAGGTTTATTACAACATATAACATGAAGGCCTTTGAGATTTAACGTGTAATACAGAAAAACTGGGGGATCCTTAGACAGGACCCTGTGTTGGGAAGGGGTTTACCAACAAGGCCTGATATTGTCTTTAGGAAGCCTAGGGATCTCAGGAGCCACATAGCACCCAGCAGAGTCTGGAGTTCCCGCACTAGCCAGTCATCTTGCATGGGCTCATGGCCAACTTTGTTCAACCAGAAAGGATGCTATAAGTGTGGGGTCAAGAACTGTGGGGCCTGTCCATATTTGTAGCACAGGAAGAAAGAAATACAGGGTAGAGATGGTCATGCTCACAAGATCAAACAGTTCATCAACTGTGGGACCACTCACGTGATTTATGGTTTGATCTGTCCATGTAGCCTGCTGTATGTGGGGCGCACTATACACCCACTTAGAGTCAAATTTGGAGAGCACAAGTGCAACATCCTGGCCAAGGATTCAAGCAATTACGAGAATAATAGAGCATATTATTCAGCTTCATGGCACTTTGGGAAACACGACAATGGGAATACATCGGGTATGAGGTTGTTTGGAATTGAAGCCGTGGGTGATGACATGGACGGCGACAGGAGGTTCCAGAGTTTATGCAAAAGGGAGACCTACTGAATCTTTACTTTGGGTTCCATGTCCCTGGGGGGCTCAACGAAGACCTGGAGATCCACAGGGCCATTCGGTGATCTTGTCCCGCCCATCTGCGTAGAGTGATTTTAATAGTATATATCTACCCAAGAGAAGATATTATTTTAAGAACTATGGGATAGCTATATAGCTCACATCAGTGAGAAGTCATCAATAAAAAGAAATATGAGTTTGAGCATACTGACACATCGACAGATGTGAGAGGTATTTGACACATTCACGCACATATGAAGCGAGGTATGTGCCAATGGAGCCCCAATGACCTGGCTATTGTTGCGGGTGAGTGCCCCGTGGCTGTGTTCCTTACTGCTGCAGGGAGGCATGAATGTGTTTCGGGTATCAATTTTGTGATTCAGGTTCTCCAACTTATGTCATTTTTCAGTTGATGTCAATGTATTTATCTTTGACACAAGGGTCGTGGAATCAGGACCAACGATCCAGTCACAAATGTACGTGCAATCAATAGGTGGTTCTGAACAGAGCTCTTGCATTTGCTGTCGTGGGCCCAGTCTATGCCGACAGGGACATGAGGAAACATCAATCTATTTTAGCACCTATGGGAACATCCCTGTATACACAAAAGTATATCTACTGGCACTATAACAGTAGTATCTTACTCCACACGTCAGGCACCCCTGCTAGTTTTATATTTAGAAATAGGGTACAATGGAGACCATACAGAAAGATTCCCCCCCACACACCCCCTGGCTCTCCACAGTGTTCAAGGTTTTTCTGTCCTTTTTACTCGGCTGGAGTCATGCACACGTGGCGCTATTCTTATGCCATGTAGTGCCAAGTGCCTTCTTTTTTGGGGAGGTGGGCGAGTTTTTAGCACAGACTCCTAGTTGAGGGGCGTACATAGGTCAATTATGGATGCTATACGGTGCCGTATAGTGAGTGCGGAACCCTTGTCATCGAGGTCCCACTGTAAGGACGAAAAAGATGCAGCCAAAGCTTGGGGAAGTCGGTGGGAGGAGCCGGGATTATGGACCTAGCAAGCGCTGTGTTGCTCACAACCAGCAGAGGGCGCAGGAGCCGGAATACTTCCTGGTAGAGGAGCGCAATGCGAGCAGATGGTGGGCAGCATGCATTCCACTCCAGGCCAGTCGGTCTTTCCAACTTTGGAGAGTCTATGGGGGACCAGCAGTAGATTGGAGAAGAAGGAGCGATAGGTTCCGCATCCCGATAGAAAATGGTGCACAGGAAGAGGACTCAGCCCACAATAGATCACGGGTAAGAGAGTGGCTTGTCATTTGTGGAGGAGGGCTGTGTCATCTGTATGTATACGTACAGGTGACACTCGGATTAGTAAAAGATGTCTACAGTATAAGAACTAGTCCACCCTAATGTGCGTATATGCACCAGTGATGGATGTGGAGTGGGGCCCTGGTTGGTTTGGCTGAGCCTATGACAGCAGCAGTGATTTAAAGAATTATGCTCTGATATTACAATCTTATAACTATGACCATATTATGATCCCATGATTTTATGGTTTTATTATGAGTTTATGTTTTATGATTTTATAAATTTATGTCATAGCATCTTTATAGTACTGCATCTATATATCTTATAGAGTTACCTGCTTTTACAATTCATGTGCATGTGATAGTATGGGTTTGGTTTGTGTACATTTGAATAAATGGGAGTAGGGGCTCAGGGGGCCACACCCATTGAGGCGTGGCTTCACAAAGTCACACGCCTGGAATACCCTCCTACCTGGCCAGTATAGACCATAAAAGCTAAGTGTCAGGACACAAGGCGTTATGCTCTGTAGAAAAGGTACCACCTCTAAATGTACCAGCCGAGCATAAGATGTTAGGGATGTCTGATGTGGACCAACCTAGACGAGATGTTCATCTATTGATATGCAAGGTTTATACAAGTTGGTTTGTGAGTATCATTTTATTGACTCTGTACAACGGATAATGCGCCCCGGGGCGGAGTGAAACATGTTGGGGGTGTGGCCTGGTTGGAGTCCAGGCTAAGGTTGCCGCTCTATTCACCAATCCATGACACCTAGATGTGCGACTTCCAGGGGCCATCCTATTGTTCTCTAGGTTAAGATGGGCTCAGGTAAGTATTGGGGGGGGGGGGGCTGCTGCACACAGAAGGTTTTTATGCATGAAGGTAAAAAGCATTGAGACTTTACCACAACTTTAAGGCTATAGACTCTCTTGTGCCAGTGCTGGGTGAGTTACATTAAACCTTAGTACTTTGGACTTCTGTGTTTCATTGGGGATATCTCCCGGCACTTCTGGTCCCATAGATACTACAGGAAGCAGAGGTATTGTTTCTAAAATAAGGGGTATCCCCTTTTAGACAGTTGTCACTGGAACAAGTGTTTCCTTTGAAAGATTTCCCCCAGTACTGCTGTTCAAACTCCAACTTTCGGATTATCTCTAATTTTCATACCCTGGTCCTCAGGGAAGTAGAGAGGATGAATCTCCCCAGCTGGAACACAGACAGCATTAAAATCTTGACAAACATTCTAACTCTATCATATCCCTATCATAACCCTATCATACTTTGAGTCCCACTACTTGAATAGAACAAGTGTATTTTGTGCCAAGAACAAGCGCATTACAATATGTATGATGTAACCTGAATGTAAACTACAGTCAGAATGTTGTTTGTACAAGTGTAGCGCACCCCTTAAGGAGCCAAAAATTAACTTGAATCCCCCATTTCTGCACACCCAGGCACACCGAATCTTCACAAACAAGTGGGGATGCCCACTTGACTTCAGCAAAACTTCAACAACTTCAGGGACATTTTCCTAGATACAGTCTATATACAGTCTCCTTCTCTTGCCTCCTGCATACACTTGTTGCTTGCACCAGCTGAATCACTGTATGATGATCTGACAAGCTGCCAGCTGAGTGTAGCAATACAGGCAGGGACTCACAGCCCCTTGTGGTATAGCAAAAAAGCTTGTAATTTCTCCTCTGAGGCCACTGCTCCCAGCACCACCTCTTCAGTCACTGCTAACCCACCTGGCTGCAGCTGCCCCTTTCACTCCAGCCCTCCAGGCTAACTCTCCACACCAGTCTTCCAGACTGACTCTTCTCCAGCCCACCCGGCTGACTCTCAGGAGATCTCCCAGGGAAGGATGAAGCCTTAAGCACACCGCTGTCTTCAGGGAGACTGGCTATATGTGGCAGTCTCCCCCTTGTTAGTCCCCAGCAGTGCTTATCTACTACACTGTCCTCTCCTGTTCCAGTGCTTCCAGGAAGTGCTTCCTCTAATGTGTTATGGCAGGATCCTTTCAGCACCCGAGCCCCTGCCCATAGCAGGGCAAACACTCCCCCAGACTAGGGGGTTTGCTTCAAGGGCCACTAACAGCCTCCTCAGCACTGTATCTCCATCTTCCATCCCATTCCCCTGCTAGCATGGCCAATGTCTATTTATGAGGTAAGCTCTGCCCCTGGCCAGCCCACTACTGGATATTGGCTAAGGCCTCATACATTTTTCAGGCAGAACCTCCTAACCTCCTGCCCACTAGCTCTAGAACATTATCCAAAGTCCCAGAAACAGGGAGAGGCACCAGTGGAGCTGTCCTGCTTCTTCAAATTTTCTCTTCATTATGGTCAAAAACAATTTGACCCTCATTAACCATTAAAAAACTGAAAGTTCCAAAAGGGATAACCTTTGAACAAAATTCTACTGTTGTGAGGTCAGCTTATTTGCCCCTAAACTTTCTTACCTTATCAAGGGCTGAAAGCACACAATCCTGAGCTAAAAGAGAATTACTTTGAAAAAGGAATGTATAGAAATGCAGCCAATGTGTTGTGGTCTCTTCTGACATCGTATTTGCAAATGATAATATCATTGAAAGTAAATATTGATTTTTGTCTTTATTCAGCAACATAGATTTATTAATTCAAGCAACCCAGCTTCCATCTACAGTAGGCATAACTGAGTAAGGTTCTGTTGGCCTTGGCTTTATAAAATGATGACAATACGAAGATTTATTTTGAATAATTGCTTGACCCGCAGCCATTAAAACTTCGCTTAGACTCTTCTGAGGGCACATGAGAAATAGAACAAGGTCAAAGGACTGCAAATATTTTACTAGTTACATTGTTTTACTTAACGTACCGTATTGCCGTCTTTACAAGAATTTTAGTGCTGATTCGATGTAGACTGAGGTGCAACAAAGGAAGATGCTGCTTTTCAGTAATACAAAATTCCGCAGAGCCCATTATCTGTGGCCTTGCATTTGTTCTCATACGCTCCACTTTATTCAATTAAACATACCTTTAACTGCATTTTCTCAAGAAAACACTTTGGTTTCACACATTCTTTATATGGATGAGTGTTAATGCGATCTTAAACAATCACTATTTTCCTTGACAAGTCTTTGCATCCCGGTTTTGGCCCTTTTCTTAGTGTAAATCATCAACGTTTGCTATAGCCACAGCCGCAATTAACCTTGAAATAAATAAATAATAATTATTTAAGGTCATTTGAAGCATATGTCCTATCAAAGAGTACTATCTAAGAATATGAGATAAAAACCTTGAAACCATAAAGCAAATGTGGTCTGAAGGGCCACTCTTTAACAAACAATGGCAAACTATTTCGTGCTGCCTCTTAAGGATGTTAAGCATTTATTTGTAGAGAGTCAAAAACATCTCTGCAAATGTGTACATCTGTTACTATGTTAAAGTTTAATATCATATACATGAATAAGAACAATGGGGGGGGTAGTCATATGAATGGACCTACAAACATAGAACTTGTATCAAGGACTGAAGATCCTGGATGCAGTATGCAAAGAAACCAAGATATAATGGGGATTTTGAGAACCCACATATATAACCCTAAATGTTTTTATTTTGAATGACATTTTTGTTTTAACATATTAAAAAAATATAATGTATACAAACCACTCCTAAAAAAACATTATAAATTGCTTTTTTTCCATATACAGTATAGTAAGTATATCCCTCCTGGCTCAGGCTGGTAATGCTACTAATAGTTAGGGATGATCCCGATGTTCGAGTCGAACGAATGTGTGAACGGGTGTTCCCCTGTTCAGTGAATCCCAAACATTATGGGGCGTTCGTGGGAAATTTGAGCGCACCATAATGCATAGAAATCGTGGGAAAATGTCACCCGCTGATTGGCCAAAGCATGCACATGACCTGCATGCTTTGGCCAATCACAGCGCACTCTGCTGAGAGAGCCATGATCGGCCAAAGGCAGGGTGCCTTTGGCCAATCATGGCTCAGGAGGCTCAATCCATACCCTCACTATATAAGGCCGATTGACCAGCGGCTGTATGTAGTGTGATAAAGTGGAGATAGATAGCTAGGTTAGTTAGCGGCGTTTAGGCAATTTAGTATACTGATAGACAGTGTAGATACAGTGTAGACAGTGCGAGCTATATACAGGCAGTGTAAGAATATATACAGTATGTCACAAAAGTGAGTACACCCCTCACATTTTTGTAAATATTTTATGATATCTTTTCATGTGACAACACTGAAGAAATTACACTTTGCTACAATGTAAAGCAGTGAGTGTACAGCTTGTATAACTGTGTAAATTTGCTGTCTCCTCAAAATAACTCAACACACAGCCATTAATGTCTAAATGACTGGCAACAAACGTGAGTACACCCCTCAGTGAAAATTTCCGAATTGGGCCCAATTAGCCATTTTCCCTCCCTGGTATCATGTGCCTCATTAGTGTTACAACGTCTCAGGTGTGAATGGAGAGCAGGTGTGTTCAATTTGGTGTTATCACTCTCACTCTCTCATACTGGTCGCTGGGAGTTCAGCATGGCCCCTCATCGTTAAAAACTCTCTGAGGATCTGAAAAAAAGAATTGCTCTACTTATAGATGGCCTAGGCTATAAGAAGATTGCCAAGACCATGAAACTGAGCTGCAGCACAGTGGCCAAGACCATACAGCGGTTTAACAGGACAGGTTCTACTTAGAACAGTTCTCGCCATAATCGACCAAAGAAGTTGAGTGCATGTCATATCCAGAGGTTGTCTTTGGAAAATAGATGTATGAGTGCTGCCAGCATTTCTGCAGAGGTTGAAGGGGTGGGGGGTCAGCCTGTCAGTGCTCAGACCATACGCAGGACACTGCATCAAATTGGTTTGCATGGCTGTCATCCCAGAAGTAAGCCTCTTCTAAATATAATGCACAAGAAAGCCCACAAACAGTTTGCTGAAGAAAAGCAGACAAAGGACATGGATTGCTGGAACTATGTCCTGTGGTCTGATGAGACCAAGATGGTTCAGATGGTGTCAATCGTGTGTAGCGGCAACCAGGTGAGGGGTACAAAGACAAATGTGTCTTGCCTACAGTCAAGCATGGTGGTGGGAGTGTCATGGTCTGGGACTGCATGATTGCTGCCGGCACTGAGGAGCTACAGTTCATCGAGGGAATCATGAATGCTACCATGTACTGTGAAACACTGAAGCAGAGCACGATCCCCTCCCTTTTGAGACTGGGCCGCAGGACAGTATTCCAACATGATAACGACCCCAAAGTTTTAGACATTAATGGCTGTGTGTTGAGTTATTTTAAGGGGACAGCAAATTTACACTGTTATACAAGCTGTACACTCAGTACTTTACATTGTAGCAAAGTGCAATCTCTTCAGTGTTGTCACATGAAAAGATATAATAAAATCTTTACAAAAATGTGAGGAGTGTACTCCCTTTTGTGAGGTTTATATATAAATATATATAGTATCTCACAAAAAGGAGTACACCCCTCACATTTTGTAAATATTTTATTATATCTTTTTGACTGTAGGCAAGACATACTTGTCTTTGTACTCCTCACCTGGTTGCTGCCGCACACACTTGACACCATCTGTATTAAAGAAGTTTATCTTGGTCTCATCAGACCACAGGACATGGTTCTAGTAATCCATGTCCTTAGTCTGCTTGTCTTCAGCAAACTCTTTGCAGGCTTTATTGTGCATGATCTTTAGAAGAGGTTCCTTCTGTGAGCTGTGAGACCCTGGGGGCCATGACCTGGAATCAGCTGCAGCGAAGTCCATCCCCACCATCAGAGGCTCTGGTGAATACCTGCTGGCTCTTAGACTCCACGCCCTGGGGAATCTTATGCTCTATCTCTCATTGCAATCTGTGTCAGTGATCCAGTGGCCCCGCTTTCCTGAACCATCCAGAGCTCCATCCAAAGCGGTCAGCCGAAGTGTTCACTACCTTCGGGGTGCGCTCCTAATACCAACCAAGTGCATCTGTCACCTGGCCTCTGGTGACCTGAAGTTTGCTCTGGCCATGGACCCTGCTGATGTGCCTCTACCTGCCGATGATCAGCTACAAGGCATAGTCCACAGACTCGTGACTCAGGAATCTAATCAGACCCAGGTGATGGGATTCCTCCAGGATTTAGTTTCCCACTTTGAACAGCTTCAGGCCTCCTTGGGACCTCCGGTTCGACAACCTGAACTGCAGCCTGCTGCTACATCGGTTCCTATCACAGTCACAGCCATGAACCCTTTGCACTTACCAACTCCATCCCATTACACTGGAGACCCCAATGCCTTCAGGGGGTTTCTCAGCTAGTGCACCATCCACTTCCTGTCTGATCGGGCTAAGGTAGCCTATATTATTTCCCTCCTGTCTGGCGAGACTTTAGCCTGGGCTGCCCCTCTGTGGGAGAAAAATGATCCAGTTGTTTCTAGCCTGTAACTTCTTGAAGCTCTTTTGGAATATCTTCGAGGAACCGGGTCGGGCCTCTTCAGCAGCCAGCACCCTTTTACATGTCCGCCAAGAGTCATCTTCAGTGGGACAGTATGCTGTTCAGTTTCGTATACTAACTGCTGAGCTGCTCTGGAATAATGAGGCCTTAGTTGCAACCTTTGTACAAGACCTCTCTGACTGAGTGAAGGATGAATTGGCGGGAAGAACCATCCCTGCTGATCTGGATGATGTCATCTCCCTCTGTAACCAAATCGAGATTCGCTTTCAGGAGAGGACCCTAGAAAAGAGACGCCAGCACCCCTTGGTCCCTACTCAGCCTGAGCTCTCCTCTCTGTAACCCATGGAGCATCCCCTGCCAGCTGAGGAACCTATGCAGCTGGGCTGGACCAGGCTATATCCAGAGGAACGTGCTAGGCTCAAAACTCTGGGCCTGTGTCTCTTCTGTGGAGGCAAAGGTCATTTTCGTGATGCTTGCTGCGTCCAAGAAACGCCAGGTCTAATACATCTGGAAGGTGGAGTATTGAACCCAGAAACATCACCTTCACGCCTTCTTCTTTCTGTATCGTTTAATGTTGGTGCTTCATCTCATGCGGCCTTGGCATATCTGGATTCTGGAGCCGCCGGCAATTTTATCGACTGAGGAACTGCATCTTCATTGATGCTTACTCTTTCGCCCCTTACCACTCCACTGGTGGTCTCAGCGATTGATGGTACTATTTTTCCAGGGAGTCCTATTTGCTTCCAGACCCTTTCTGTTAAGATGTCGGTAGGGATACTCCACCAGTAGTGGATATCCTTCCTTATCCTACTGAAGCCCTCTACCCCCATTGTATTGGGTCTCCCTTGGTTACAGCTCGATTCCCCACACATTGACTGGACTTCTGGGCAGATCCTGGCTTGGGGTTCCTCCTGTTTCTTATCCTGCCTACTCAAGGTTGCCTCTAAAGAGAGACTTCCTGTTGCCACCACTTCAGTATATTCTGCCCTTCCTGCTGCATATAGCGATTTCCGGGATGTGTTCTGCAAGAAATCAGCTGAAGTGCTTCCTCCTCACAGGTCCTTTGACTGTGTCATTGTACCTACCCCCTGTCCATCCCAGGGACCTAGGCCATGTCAGAGTATGTCGCTGAAAACCTAGAGAGAGAGAGTCCATCCGGAAATCCTCATCACCTGCGGGAGCAGGATTCTTTTTTGTTGGCAAAAAAGATGGTACCTTAAGACGCTGCATTGATTATCAAGGCCTAAACGCGGTGACAATCAAGAACCAATACCCCTTACCCTTAATATCTGAACTATTTGACAGATTGAAAAGTGCCTCCATTTTTACCAAGTTGGATCTCAGGGGTGCATACAATCTGATAAGATTACGGGAGGGTGACGAATGGAAAACCATGTTTAACACTAGAGATGGGCATTACGAATACTTGGTTATGTTCTTTGGGTTGTGTAATGCCCCAGCTGTGTTTCAAAACATCGTCAACTAAATCTTCAGGGATCTGCTTTATCAATTTGTTGTCATCTATCTGGACGACATTCTCATATTTATGTAAAATCTGCTTGTCCACAGAAACCATGTCCGGGTTGTCCTTAGAGAAAATAATCTGTATGCCAACCTGGAGAAATGTTCTTGTGAGTGCTCTGAGGTCCTGTTTCTGGGATGCTTTGTCTCCAGTTTGGGGCTTCGTATGGATCCTGGAAAGGTCTTGGCCATTACCAACTGGCCTCTTCCTGCCAGCCTCAAGGCCACACAGCGATTTCTTGGGTTCACCAATTATTATAGGCAGTTCATTAAGAATTACTCTTCAATTGCTGCGCCTATTATTGCCTAGAGGTGTGAATGCCAAGGAGTGGCCCCCTGAAGCTGTCTCTGCTTTCCATGATTTGAAACAGGTCTTTGTTTCTGGACCTCTCTTGAGGAGACCTAATCCTGGGGATCCATTTTTTGTTGAAGTGGACACTTTTTCGACTGGGGTGGGAAGAGAAACGTCTACCATGTGCGTTGTTATCCAAAAAAAAATTCTCAGGCAGAGAAAAATTATGCTATCGGTGATCGGGAACTTCTTGCAATTAAATTGGCATTAGAAGAGTGGCATCATCTCTTGGAAGGTTCCCCTCACTCCATAACAATCTTCACTGACCATAAACATCTGCAGTACTTGCAGAATGACAAACAATTGAATTGCAGACAGGCCAGGTGGAGCCTTTTATTCTCCCATTTTAATTTCACTATTACGTACAAACCTGGTTTCTGCAACAGTCAGGCTGATGCACTCTCTAGGTCATTTGACCCTCTGGATGAGGAACCCACCTCTGAACCTGAGCTGATCATTCCAACCTCATGCATTCTTGCCCATTCTACCACTCTGGAGTCAAAAATTCCTCCTGGCAAGACCTTCGTCCCCACTGAACTAAGAGCTGAGATTCTTCATTGGGGACATGATTCCAGGGTGGCAGGTCATGCTGGGTTCCTCCGATCCTTTCTGCTCATCAGTCGCCACTACTGGTGGCCCACTCTCCGTTCGGATGTCAAAGGCTACGTTAAAGCTTGTCAAGTCTGTGCACAGTCTAAGTCCTCCACACAAGCTGCTGCCGGTCTTCTCATGCCCTTGCCTATTCCTAAGGAGCCCTGGTCTCACATTGCCATGGACTTTATCCCTGATCTTCCACCGTCTGAGAATAATACAGTCATTTGGGTAGTAATCGATCGGTTCTCCAAGATGGCTCATTTTGTTCCTCTTCCTAGTCTCCCTTCTGCTCCTGCTTTGGTCCCCATTTTTGTTCGAGAAATCTTCCGCCTACATGGGGTCCCTTCCCACATTGCTTCTGACGGGGGTCTCCAATTTACATCTCGCTTTTGGAGAGTCTTTTGCAAATCCCTGAATATTGCCTTGGAATTCTCTTCTTCTTACTACCCTCAATCCAATGGATCTCCGCACCTTAGTCTCTGCTCATCATGGTGACTGGTCCTCTCTACTCCCGTGGGCAGAATTCTCTCACAATAATCATGTTAACGTCAGTTCTCAGAAGACACCCTTTTTCACAGTTTATGGAAGACATCCTCAACTTCCTCTTCCTATGACCTGTTCTCGGGACATTCCAGCTTTGGCTACAATTCAGCAATCATTCAATTCCATTTGGGGTGATGTTCATGTTTCCCTCCGGGTATCTGCCGATAAATTTAAAAATTTTGCCTACAGCCTGGAGACAAAGTCTGGCTTTCCACCAGGAACATAAAGCTCCGGGTTCCTTCTCTGAAATTTGCCCCTAGATTCATTGGCCCGTACGCTATAACTTCTAAGCTAAATCCCATTTGTTTTAAACTTCAGATCCCTAAAAGCCTCAGGATCTCTAATTCTTTCTTGTTTCTCTTCTGAAGCCTCTGGTCCTCAATAAATTCTCTTGTCCTCTCCCTACTTTGGTTCCAGTCTCTGAGGATAATCAGGAGTATGAGGTTAGTCACATTGTGGATTACCAGCTATGTAAAGGCATTCTTCAGTACCTCGTACAATGAAAAGGTTTTGGTCCCGAGGAGAGGTCTTGGATCTCTGCATCTGATGTCTCCACACCTCATCTTTTGAGGACATTTCATGTGAAGTTCCTCTCCAAGCCTGGGCCCAAGCGAGGGAGGGGGAGGCCTCATAAGAGGGGGGGTACTGTCATGAATCTGCACTAGCAAATCAGGTCCTGTCTGCTTGCTAACCTTTCTGCTCTGTGTTTCAGCTTAGGGACCGAGCCCTCACACCTGAATTATTAAGTAATCTCCTACCAGCATGGCTCCGCCCACAGGAAAGAGTACTTAACTCTGTGTAGTGCAAGCCAAGCCTTGCCAGAGCAATAGTGTGTCTAGGCTCCCTGTGTGTGTGTTCCTGCCGTGTGCTTCAGTTTGTTTCCGTGTACCTATCCTTGGCCTGTTCTCTTGGCTATTCCTGCCTGCCTGATACCCCAACCTTTGGCGTGCCTTCCTGACTTACCCTTAGCCCTGCCTGCTGCTTCCTATCAAGAAGAAGCCAGCCGTGAGCATGAGCTGTGAGACCCTCGGGTCTGCGACCTGGAGTCAGCTGCAGCAAAGTCCATCCTCATCATCAGAGGCTCTGGTGAATACCTGCTGGCTCTTAGGCTCCACGCCCTGGGGAATCTTATGCTCTCAGTGCAATCCGAGTCAGTGCTCCAGTGGCCCCGCTTTACTGAACCATCCAGAGCTCCATCCCAAGCGGTCAGCTGAAGGGTTCACTACCTTCGCGGTTCGCTCCTAATAACAACGAAGTGCATCTGTTACCTGGCCTCAGGTGATCTGACAGTGAGTAGTACAAAGACAAGTATGTCTTGCCTACAGTCAAGCATAGTGGTGGGAGTGTTTTGGCTGGGGCTGCGTGAAAGCTGCCGGCACTGGGGAGCTAAATTTCATGGAGGGAACCATGAATGCCAACATGTACTGTGACATACTGAAGCAGAGCATGATCCCCTCCATTTGGAGACTGGGCCGCAGGGCAGTATTCCAGCATGATAATGACCCCAAACACACCTCCAAGATGACCACTGCCTTGCTAAAGAAGCTGAGGGTAAAGGTGATGGACTGGCCAAGCATGTCTCCAGACCTAAACCCTATTGAGCATCTGTGGGGCATCCTCAAATGAAAGGTGGAGGAGTGCAAGGTCTCTAACATCAACCAGCTCTGTGATTTTGTCATGGAGGAGTGGAAGATGACTCCAGGAGCAACCTGTAAAGCTCTGGTGAACTCCATGCCCAAGAGGGTTAAGGCAGTGCTGGAAAATAATGGTGATCACACAAAATAGTGACACTTTGGGCCGAATGTGGACATTTTCACTTGGGGTGTACTCACTTTTGTTGCCAGCAGTTTAGACATTAATGTCTGTGTGTTGAGTCATTTTGAGGGGACAGCAAATTTACACTGTTATAGAAGCTGTACACTCACTACTTTACATTGTAGCAAAGTGTCATTTCTTCAGTGTTGTCACATGAAAAGATAGAATAAAATATTTACAAAAATGTGAGGGGTGTACTCACTTTTGTGAGATACAGTAAATCCTAACTGGATGACAATTAAATTACTGTGCTGTACCTTTTAAATACAATACTGTGTGCCATGACAATTGCCATGTTTTTTTCTTCATAAAATACTGGTGTAGATCTCTTTTTTTGGGGGGTGGGGGGTATAAAAATTGACCCTCCCCAAAACAGGATAAACCTGTAGGTAAATAAGAAAACCAGAATCTTCACTAAGTGGAAGAATGGCTTTGATTACAAAGATGGCAGTGTCTCCATCCAGAATAGGGCCTCTGTAAACAAAAGGAATTCCCTCCCTGGGAAATCAACCCGTAATCTAAGCAAAGTAATTTGGAGCTGAGGAACTACAGCAGCCACCATATAACATTAACCATAACTATATAGGTGGTGGACATGTACCCTGGTATATATAGTTATTGATAAGGATACCTCCAGTTGAATGTTGCAGCAAAGTTCAGTTGAAGAGTCTCCTAAGGATGATAGTACAGCAGCAACTGTCTTGTGTTGGGGACCTGAAGACAAGATCAGCAGTGATGGGGACATCCTCCAACTGTTGTCCAAGCAGCCTGGAATGCAGTGTCTTACCAGAAGAAACTATGATGTGGCACTGGAACTCCAGAGTCGACTATAACTACCATAAGTGGTTGTCCAATGCCTAACCTCTAGCCTATGCTGATTTTTGAGTCCTAAGCTAAAACTAAATATACAATACCAGACTAAAAGGGACAGCGTTAACTAAAATAACAGGAGCTGCTGTATTGCAATAAACAACTTACTAATCTTACTAAGCTTACTAATCTACTGGAAGGTGAACACACACACATACAGTAGCACAGACCTAGCTATCTGGCACTGTGCATATTAGACAACAACAATAGAATAGAGTCACAAGGATTTAGATACACACTCAAAAAGCTATAGGCAACTGCAGCTAAACAATTAGGACATAACAATAATTGCATAATAGTACCTTCTTGCCTGGATTTAGCAGCATGGACAGGACATGTGGCTGAGACTTTCTCTCTCTCTCTACTTCCTCCTTTTTTTAAAGCTAGCCTCCTAGAGACAGGAAGCGCTAATACATAATTATACATAACACGGTGATATTAGCTGCTAACAGCAGAAGGCAGCAGATCCCTACACAGATTTCACATTTTTTACATTTTACAACTTTGTTGCATCTTGGTGATGTTGCTCTTTTCCAAACTATTTCAGCCACTTCCAGTCTACATATTCACTTGCTCCAGAGTAGGCTGCTCATCATTACTTTGGACAGCATTATTGATAGTGAGAAAAATGGACCATGCCTGCCCACTATGTGACAACATGGCATATGTAGTCTCCATCAGGGGTTAGTTTGATGGGACAATGCCGTAGCACAACTGGGAGACAGATGCCACTCCATAATGGGAAGTGTCTAAACAAGAACATCCATGGCAGGGTCATTAGGTATTGTTTAAATGAAATATGCTAATTGAAAAAGGTTTTTAAAAATGTTTAAAACCACAATAAAGGCTTGTGTCAATGGCATTAGTTAAACGAGAAGTATGTGTTTCTGTTTTTTCCCCCATTATGCTTACCTAGGTGGATGCAGCATTGGTTTGGTTTTCAGAGCTCTGTGAGCAGAGGGCTGCAGACTGTCAGTCACAGCTCTCTGCTCATCTCCCTCCATGCTCATTGGAGCGTTGGGCTGTGGAGAGGTGGAGAGGGCCATCTCAGGCTCTCAGCGGCTTGCTGAGAGGCTGAAACGGTTGTCAGTCCAGGGACCTGGCAAATCCAGACTCTGTGGATGGGGTGACACGGTGCCTGGATGGACTTCAGTCCCCTCTCTGCTGAAAACGGGTCACAGGAGTGCAAAACATATTGCACTCCTGTGATCCATAAGAGAAACCCAGCCAAGCGAGCTTTGGCTGGTGTTTTCCTTCAACCACTTCCCGTCCGGCTTATTGACAAATGGGGGGTTTGTTATCCTGACTGGATGTCTATTGACGTCCTCAGGAAAACCTGCGATCACGCGCCCGCAGGGGCACGCATCGCGGCGATCGGTGGTGCTGTGGATCAGTCTGACCAATCACGGCTGATCACTGTGTAAACAGGAAGAGCCGTTTATCGGCTTTTCTTCTACTCAGTTCTGCAGACCTGAGCAGTGGAGAGCCAATCGGCTGCTCTCCTGAGGGGGGGGGCTGTGCTGAACATTTATCAGTGCAGCCCCCTCAGGATCACTGGACCACCAAGGAGCCGACCAGGACCCCCAGGGAGCCCCCCAAGGCCAGCATAAGGAGGCTGCCCAGGACCACCAGGGAGAAGATCAGGAGGCCGCCCAGGGACCACCAGGGAGCCCACACTAGACCACCAGGTAAGGGGCATACAGTGCACTGTAGTAATGGCACTGTGCCCATATGTGATGCCTGCCAGTGCCATCTCTAACAGTGCTATATGCACCAGTGCCCACCAGTGCCATGTACCAGTGCCCACCTGTGCCGCTTATCAGTGCCCAACTGTGCCACCTATCAGTGCCCACCATTGCCACCTATCAGTGCCCTATCAGTGCAGATCAGTGCCCAGTGCCACCCATCAGTGCCGTCAATGTGTGCCCATCAGTGCCACCTATCAGTGCCCAACAGTGTTGCTTATCAGTGCCACCTATCAGTGCCCATCAGTGCTGTATATATGTGCCCCAACATCAGTGCAACCTTATCAGTGCCACCTCATCAGTGCCAATCTGTACAGCCTCATCAGTGCCCGTCAGTCTAGCCTCATCAGTGCCCATCAGTGTAGCCACATAAGTGCCGGTCAGTGATGGAGAAAATGTACTTACTTATACAAAGTTTTGTGACAGAAACAAAGAAAAACTTTCTTTTTTTTTTCAAAATTTTCGACCTTTTTTATTTGTAGCGCAAAGAATAAAAACCACAGAGGTGATCAAATACCACCAAAAGAAATCTCTATTTGTGGGAACAAAATGATAAAAAATTTGTTTGGATACAGTGTTGCATGACCTCGCAATTGTCATTCAAACGCATCAGCACTGAAAGCTGAAAATTGGTCTGGGCGGGAAGTGTTTTAAGTGCCTGGTATTGAAGTGGTTAAGGTGATTGTAAAGCCTCAAGGTTTTTCACCTTAATGCATTCTATGAATGCGCCCGCACGGGAAATGAGCCGGCACGGGTGCCCCCAGGGAAAGCGGCTTTCCATGGGGGTACCTGATGAAGAGGAGGGACTTGGAACACCGGCAGGGGACCCCAGAAGAAGAGGATGCTCTGTGCAAAACGAGCAAAATGATTGCGCAGAGCAGGTAAGTATAGGCATGTTTGTTATTTTTATTAAAAAAAAAAAAACGAGGGTTTACAACCCGTTTGAGGACACTTCTGAGACCATTTAGAATTCATTGACAGGTACATTGAATGTGCAGTTGACCTCCTTCTGACCTTCATTTGTGCTGCATGAAGCAGATTGTGGATTCTTATTAGCATGGGATGGGCCCTTGATGTCATTATGTGCAACACAGGACTGCTGGTCCTGCTTTGTATGTACATCAGAGAGCTGTGAATGGCTGAGCGAAGTGAAGCAGTTTAAGGAGACTGGTGGCACAAAGAGGAGGAAACCTTTTGAAATGAGGAATAGGGTAAATATTTTTCCTTTCCCATCTAGCATTCAACCCATGCAGCGTGAGAGAACCCAACTATGTGGGTACATTTAAAAGCATCCTTGAGTTGGGCTATAAAGTAAAAAAAGGCCCATCGACACCGGCCATAGCATGTTAAAAATTCAAGGTTCACTTTGCTGAAAACCCCCCAACCCCAGATAAAACAATAGCAACAAAATACCTACACCAGTGACATCACTGTGCCTTACTACTGCCTCCCAGTAAAACTGTTTGCTTAAAATGTTTCTTCTGATCAAGTTGCTAGCCCATCTGAACTTCAAGAGCTCTGTGATGTCCTCTCTGTTAGCTAGCAGCGTGGAGTGGCGTACCATGTCGGTGAGTGCCCAGTGAAAATTTTACCAGGAGGAGAGAGAGTACTGAGAATAACCTCCAGTATTGCCCTCGAGCTGCTCAGAGATTCAATTTATGTCCTCATGTAAGCTACTGAAGAAATGATGAACAAACAAAAGTGAATGGTGAGTTCTGAGAGAAAGGACTGGAGAGCCAGAGTGATATTATCTACAGTTAAGACTTTGAAAAATAGTTTTCCCTACCCTGTCATAATTGGTCCTCGCCAGCTTGGCCCAATCAAACTAATTAAAGGGTCATCAAATGTGGAGATCAACCTTAAAGTGACTGTAAACCTTTGGATTTTTTTCTTTTAAAAATAGCAAACATGATATACTTACCTGCTCTGTGCATTGGTATTGCTCAGAGCAGCCCTAATCCTTCTCTTCTGGGGTCCCCGCTGGTTCTCCTGGCTTTGCCTCTACAGTGAGTGCACCCATAGGAAATGTTTTCTATTCCGGCACTTGTGTAGGCTTGATCCCGAGCCATCCTGTCTGTGTCTATAGAGTCTCAGTCTAGTTTCTAGACCACACTGTCTCACAACACCACCTCACAGACAGGTGCTGACCCCTTACTGCTGCCTTTCAAGCCTCCCTTGCAGGTGGGTTAACCTTTAGGCAAAAGTCCTTGTAATCAGGTTTTGGAGATCCTTCCCACCCAAAGTCTCTCTGAGCCTCCGAATTCCAGGTTTCAATTTACTAATCCCGGGAGTATTGTAATTCAGTCCTCTCCTCTCCAACTGGACTACTCTGGAAGTCCTCTCCCGGCATAGGTTAGAACCCCTGACTACTAAAAACATATCTTAAACTCTCCCTTAAAGGGACCACAACCCAAATAGTGGGGGAAATACCTACATCTCCCGCCCAGGACCCATCTCTCTTGCACATCCAGGAAGTCGGATCACAGCAGCAAAAAAACAAAATTGGAGGAGGCTGAGAGCAATAGAAGATGCTTTTTGAGTTAAGAATACATTCTTGAATAGATTTTTTAAACTAGAGTTTAGTGTCACTTTAATCTCACATTTTTATACTTCTAATTTACTTTATACTTTTTTTTACATTAGCGTCAATGCTAAAATATCACAAAGGGGTATACATTTTTATATTTCCATTCTGACATATGAATTTCACAAATGGACAAAAAACAATAAATCACAATTCAAGACATGTCACCGACAGAATAACGTATTCAGCTTGTTTAAAAGTACATCTTGTTCACTCAGAGCTGTTATCATGTGGGTTTCAATTTTTGCCTGTAATCGGCCGTTTTTTCCACCGTGTCTTAGTAAAAATGTTGGAGTTGTTTCATTTCCTTTCTCTGTTCAATTATTGCCTGCTCCAGTTTCAAAATCTTTCAACAAAAGAATATAGAATTAGAGATTTGCTGCACCCGGCTTGCTGGGATAACATGAAAAGCAGCACAGTCATCATGAAACTGCCTAAATCAATATAAAATGATTCATCAGTTGGCTGGAAATAATCATATAGATTCGGAAAATTGAAAGAGGAGGTGCAGTGCTATTTTCCTGTTGTTTTACTTTGACATATTATTGTTCCGGGATCTAACAATTAACTGTATGCTTGAAAACTCAAGATAAAAATTACCATAAGTTCAAAGAAAATAGGAAACTGCTATTTCAGTGTGAAGTATGATTCTCAAAACATATGACTTTTGAAGAAAAAAAAAAAAAACACTTGGAAATCTAAGAACACACTGCATGCAGGAAGGGTTTTTTTCACCATCTTTTGCTTTAAATATATCCACAGTGTGTACAAAAAAATATATATATACCCCGTATCAATATATTAGTATATAAATAATTATGATGAACATGGTAACACATTTGATTACACATATAACTCTTTCCTGGGGCAAGAATTGCATTGCATACATTTATTCCTGATGCCTAAAGCACCAGTCACAATAATGAGCAGGAAAAAAGTGGGGTTACCACAAAACAGGTGAACTTATCAACTGTACTGAGGCATATTTGCAAATGCATACTACTCTACATTAAAGTGGAAAAAAACGCCTATACTTTACAGGAAGGAGTTAAAGTATCTCACAAAAGTGAGTACACCCCTTACATTTTTGTTAATATTTTATTCTATCGTTTCATGTGACAACACTGAAGAAATGACAGTTTGCTACAATGTAAAGTAGTGAGTGGACAGCTTGTATAACAGTGTAAATTTGCTGTCCCCTCAAAATAACTCAACACACAGCCATTAATGTCTAAACCGCTGGAACAAAAGTGAATACACCCCTAAGTAAAAAACGGCCAAATTGGGCCCAATTAGCCATTTTACCTCCCCGATGTCATGTGACACGTTAGTGTTGCAAGGTCTCAGGTGTGAATGGGGAGCAGGTGTGTTAAATTTGGTGTTATCACTCTCACTCTCTCATACTGGTTACTGGAAGTTCAGCATGGCACCTCATGGCAAAGAACTCTCTGAGGATCTGAAAAAAAGATTTTTGCTCTACATAAAGATGGCCTAGGCTATAATAAGATTGCCAAGGCCCTGAAACTGAGCTGCAGCAAGGTGGCCAAGACCATACAGCGGTTTAACAGGATGGGTTCCACTCAGAACAGGCCTCGCCATGGTCGACCAAAGAAGTTTAGTGCACATGCTCAGCGTCATATCCAGAGGTTGTCTTTGAGAAATAGACGTATGAGTGCTGCCAGCATTGCTGCAAAGGTTGAAGGGGTTGGGGGTCAGCCTGTCAGTGCTCAGACCATATGCCGCACACTGCATCAAATTGTTCTACATGGCTGGCATCCCAGATGGAAGCCTCTTCTAAAGATGATGCACAAGAAAGCCCAAAAACAGTTTGTTGAAGACAAGCAGACTAAGGACATGGATTACTGGAACCATGTTCTGTGGTCTGATGAGACCAAGATAAACTTATTTGGTTGAGATAGTGTCAAGCATTTGTGGCGGCAACCAGATGAGGAGTACAAAGCCTGCAGTCAAGCATGGTGGTGGGAGTGTCATGGTCTGGGGCTGCATGAGTGCTGTCGGCACTGGGGAGCTACAATTTATTGAGGGAACCATAAATGCCAACATGTACTGTGACATACTGAAGCAGAGCATGAAACTTCCCTTCAGAGACTGGGACACAGGGCAATATTCAACATGTACAACCGTAAATACCAAGGGAGTTATTTAACATCGAGGGGTCACGGCTGTCGTGAGTACGTCGGGGTCTGGTACTGTGAGGGTGGTGGTACGAACTGACGTCCGAAACATGAGGAGTAGACCAACGGCGGTGTTTACGAACTGTGATAGAGTTGGTTTATTCAAATAGAACCAGAGTAGTCTGGTGTCTTGTACCAAGGTCATTAGGTACAGGAATCAGACGAACAGAAGTTGTTTGACAAAAACCCGAAAGAACACGTAGTAGAAATCTTCTCCG
>BLSH010004297.1:342951-353549 GCA_018402905.1 Glandirana rugosa
GGTTTCTTTTAAACTGACAAACAGACTTTCCAGATGTTTGCAGAACAGTAGTTCAGTTAGTCCCAGTTTCATTTAAAGTGACACACACAGTTTCCAGATGTTTGCAGAACAGTAGTTCAGTTAGTCTCGGTTTCTTTTAAACTGACACACAGACTTTCCAGATGTTTGCAGAACAGTAGTTCAGTTAGTCCCGGTTTCATTTAAAGTGACACACATACTTTCCAGATGTTTGCAGAACAGTAGTTCAGTTAGTCCCGGTTTCTTTTAAACTGACACACAGACTTTCCAGATGTTTGCAGAACAGTAGTTCAGTTAGTCCTGGTTTCATTTAAAGTGACACACAGACTTTCCAGATGTTTGCAGAACAGTAGTTCAGTTAGTCCCAGTTTCATTTAAAGTGACACACACAGTTTCCAGATGTTTGCAGAACAGTAGTTCAGTTAGTCTCGGTTTCTTTTAAACTGACACACAGACTTTCCAGATGTTTGCAGAACAGTAGTTCAGTTAGTCCCGGTTTCATTTAAAGTGACACACATACTTTCCAGATGTTTGCAGAACAGTAGTTCAGTTAGTCCCGGTTTCTTTTAAACTGACACACAGACTTTCCAGATGTTTGCAGAACAGTAGTTCAGTTAGTCCTGGTTTCATTTAAAGTGACACACAGACTTTCCAGATGTTTGCAGAACAGTAGTTCAGTTAGTCCCGGTTTTATTTAAAGTGACACACACAGTTTCCAGATGTTTGCAGAACAGTGATATGGGTTCTCCCGGCTTATTTATACTTTTTTTGACACGGTTTGAAGATGATTTTAGAACAGTTATATGGCTTCTACCGTTAATTAATACTTTTCAGACCCAGTTTGAACATGGTCTACATCCACCTCCATTTTTGCTTTTTTTTATGTTTTTATTTTTTTTTTTAATGATTTTAGTTATTTCCCTGTCCCCATTTCTTTGTAGGGCACTTGTCCCACCCTTACCCCCATTTCCTTCCTTTTGCAGACCTCTAGGACTTTCCTGGACTTTTTTACAGCAATTTTCAGAACTTTTGGTAAAATTACCAGAACCCCGGACCCGAACCCGGACTTTTTTTGAAAAGTCCGGGTTCGGGTCTGGGTCCCGGACACCCCAAATTTCGGTACGGACCTGAACTTTACAGTCCGGGTTCCCTCAACTCTACTTGCAAGTCATTAGAACAATACTGTGGATATTACAGTGTTGAAATCTACCAGATTTAAATTTACTGACACAACACTTAAAATTTACTGGCACAGCCAAGTTTTTACTGGCACTTCCAAAAGTTGCAAAATTACAGTTTTAAGTGAAAATGTCAGTATTTAGACTACAATTACGCAATGCAATTAGCAATGTGATTTAAGGCAGATTTTGGGCCAAAAAACATATTTCTTATTTTATTTTCAATATATTGAAGAAATTAGAATGGTCAGGAACATACACATGAAATTGACTCTCACAATGACACTGACAGCAGTGTGCAGCAGTACAGATGATGACACCTCACCGACGTTATAGCCTCCTGAGTCATAGTAACAGTTTCTCTCCATGCCAGGTGGTCCCTTCAGTCCACTCCAGTCAAAATAGCACTGACAGTCCCACTCCCAGCTTGCCTTGCTCCCGTCCCACAGACCCACACATAAGGCTCCAGCTGCTCCGCTGGGCTCCCTTGCACCATGACATCACGTGGCACACTCGGGCACCGCCTCTGCTAAACCGCCACCCAAACCCACTGCAGCAGGCACTTAGATGGTCTTGGCTAGCTCCGGACTGGAACTGCGCATGCTCAGTTCCGAGCCGAGCGTCACAGCCACATTTTTTACTTGCAAACTTTTCCTGTCACTGGCATTTACTGGCAGGAGAAAAAGTGCCCATTTTTTACTTTAGGACCACCACAGGACTCCAGCAAAGAAGCCAGCAGTGGCTGACACTGCAAAGCGCAGCACCCTACTACTTCTGTGAGTAGTTACTTGTTATTTAATAAAATCCTGGTTTTTACCCTTACTCTTAGAGGCGCATTTGTTTTTTTTGTTTTTTTCTTCTTTCACAGCAGGTCACATGACAGTTGTAAACAGTGGATGTTTTTTTTTCAAGCAATCCATTGTGTACAATTGTGTTGCTAGCTGTGATTGGTCAGCGTGATCACATGGTGCAGACTGGGCCAATCACAGCCTATCTGTACCATGTGATTAGCTCTGACCAATCACAGCTAATCACAACAAAACAAACTGAATGAATTGATTTCATTTAGTAAAATGCTTGCATACAGCCATGTAATGCACTGCTATAAGCAAACATAATGTGTAAAAAAAAAAAAAATACTGAGCACTTCCCCAGAGTAGTACAATGTTAGTATGGTAGCATTATGTTGCTCTGGTCAAATTGTGTTAAAAAAAAGTAAAAAAATAAAATAAAATAAAAAAAAATATATATTTTTTTCGTCCTGTCACCAGTCAGGGCCCCTGACCACCTTCACCCCCATTATATGATGGTGCTGTATTGCCCTGGCGACAGTATGTAAAGGGAAAAAAATGTAATTTCTTCATTTTCCAAAAACTTATGACAAAAAAAGACAACTTCAAAAAACTCGCCATGCTTCTTACTAAATACCTTGGACTGTCTACTTTCCAAAAAGAGGTCATTTGGGGGATATCTGTACTGTCCTGGCATTCTGGGCCTCGAGAAATGAGATAGGCCGTCAGTAAACCAGGATTGACTAATTTTCCGATAACATTGTTTTTGGACTCTATAACTTTCCTACAGACTAAATAATATACACTAATTTGGGTTATTTACAACAAAGAAATGTAGCAGAATACATTTTTGCCTAACCTCATGAAGAAAGATTAATTATTTACAATTTTTTATAACAGAAACAAAGAAAAACATGTTTTCTTTTCAAAATTTTCAGTCTTTTTTCATTTATTTAGCAAAAAATAATAAACTCAGTGGTGAATAAATACCACCAAAAGAAATCTCTATTTGTGTGAACAAAATGATAAAAATGTAGTTTGGGTACAGTGCTGCATGACCGCGCAATTTTCATTCAAAGTGCGACAGCGCTGAAAGCTGAAAATTGGCCTGGGCAGGAAGGGGGGTGAAGGTGCCTGGTATTGAAGTGGTTAAATGCAGTGGTGGCCACTCCATTAGGGGCACAGGTGTGTCGCCCCCACTAATCCATGTGCCCGGCCTGTAATCTACATGCAGAGCACCGGACGCATGCACTGCACCCTGAGCCCACCCCGTTGTGTGACAATAGCAAATTAAAATTTGCTATTGTCTTCCTGATTCTCCTTACGGCCAATCAGGCAGTGGGTCTTAAGAACCGATTGGCCAAGAGGAGAAGCGACCGTATTGACGGAGGATTCGCAGGGGGAAGCCGGCAAAGCTGGCCTCGACCTAGATGGGGTAAGTGCAGGGCTGGTGGGCGAGCGTTTGGTTTACTGAGCGACTGGGGGAGGGTGGGGTTTTGACTGATGGACTGACTGACCCAGGGGGGTGGGCTAGTGGGTTGTTTTGCTTGCTGCCCCCCCACTTGTTAAATGTGAAGTCACCATGATGCTGTACAATCAGCTATAACAGGGATATGCAATTAGTGGACCTCCAGCTGTTGCAGAACTACAAGTCTCATGAGGCATAGCAAGACTCAAGCCACAAGCATGAAACCCAGAGGCAGAGGCATGATGGGACTTGTAGTTTTGCAACAGCTGGAGGTCCGCTAATTGCATATCCCTGAGCTATAACATCAGCCCTTTGAGGACCTGAAGGACCAACTGAGAGCTGACAACAGTAAACTAGCAGATGTGACAAATGTTACCAGAGGTGTGCCTTAAGGCTGGGTGCACACTATTGCGAATTGGATGCAGGTTCCCCACATCGAATTCACAATAGCAGGAGATTTTGACCGGTTCTCTTTCCTGCCAGTCTCCCTGTTTTCCTATTGCAAAGGGACCACTCTAGGCATGAGAGCACATCCAAACCTGTGTGTCAGTTTTCTGGATGTGCTGGGAGTACAGCCTACCTGTCCGTTATTGACCAAGACTTGTGCTGATGCACAGCTCTTCACTGTGAAAAACAGTTTCTCTGCCTCTTGCTGATATGCCCCCCTGCAGTCGCCACTCCCCCCATCTCTGGGGTGGGGCGCCACCCCCCTAATCCATGCGCTCAGCCCCTAATTTACCTGCAGGGCAACGGACGCATGGATTCTAGTGTTTTTTATTGTCAAAGCACGTGATTAGAGCACTGCACCCTGGGGCAGATCCAGGAGGGGGCAACGGGGCAATTGCCCCCCCCCGCGCCAAGAGAGAGACCCTGTTGTCTTCACACCATACCGTGCTGGAGAAGATGGAGGGAGGAGGTGGGTGGAGCCACTGTTCTCTGCACTGGTTGCTAGCGCCTGTGACGACTGGCGTCTAGCAACCAGTGATGTCAGTCACATCTGAGCCGCTAAGGAGGAGGAGAGTGAGGCCCCAGAATTCAGAGCGGAGCCTTCTTCCTCCTCCGCGCCTTGTGTGAGTGTTGGCTCCACCCACCTCCTCCCTCCATCTTCTGCAGGCTCCAGCGTGGCGTGAAGACAGCGAGGCAGTGGCTGTGTGTCATTGAGTGATGCTACATGCAATCCCGACCCGGATACTGCTTATCTCCCTCATGGGAGCCCCACCCCCCACCAGAGCACCTAAGTATATAAATAAAAGTGAGTCCAAAAATTAATCATAGTGCAAAATCACAGAATAAATGTATGCCATTATTTATTGAAAAAAAAATGCTGCCCTTTTGTATTGACATTTTTGTCTTGTTCAATGATTAACCACTTGGAAGCCTTGGAAGATTTACCCCCCCCCCCTTCATGCCCAGGCCATTTTTTGCAATACAGCACTGCGTCACTTTAACTGACAATTGTGCGGTCGTGCGGCGTTGTACCCAAATTTGATAACCTCTGCGTTTTTTATTGTTTGCTCTGTAAACGAAAAAGAACGACAATTATGAAAAAAAAAACAATATTTTTTACTTTCTGCTATAAAACATCCAATAAAAGAATGTAAAAAATCCAATTTCTTCATCAGTTTAGGTCAATATGTATTCTGCTACATATTTTTGGTAAAAAATCCCAATAAGCATCTATTGATTGGTTTGCGCAAAAGTTATCGCGTCTACAAACTATGGGATAGATTTATGGACTTTTTTTAATAGTAATTGCGGTGATCAGCAATTTTTCGTGGGACTGCGACATTGTGGCGGACAAATTGGACACCTGACAACTTTTCTTATAGTCTTTTCCTTCTTCTGAATGTACATGACATGTGATAATGGTCAATGCGAATTTTGTACTTACTATACATTGTTTAATTCTATATATGTATACATTTTTAGACCATAAGTACACATGCTACATAGCCCCTGAAGAAGGAAAAGACTATAAGAAAAGTTTCCAAAACTCTCTGGGGACTCTCTGGCAAAACTATTTGCTAGCGTGACTATACTTATTGATCATACACCTGTTATGTGTACTCTACATATGGTATTATCTGTAATGCTTCATATTTTAATTTGTGTCTATTTTTAATCCTTTTAAATTAATGTCTCAATAAAATGTATACAACTGATATCCTATACGTTGATCCAATTAATGGGGGTGCCTTGCCATTAAAATCCCAGGGGTAAACTCGCTCCATTATTTACTTATTTTAGGGATGTGGTATTGAGCAGACCCCTTCACCTTAACCCAATCAACCCCATTGGGTTCTAATACTCAGTGAGTGGCTAAGACCCCCAAACCTTGTTCTATCCCTAGGGGAGCAATCGTGGGTGGCTGCCGGACATTACATCTGCCGGACCCACTGATTGGCTCCCCCTCTGGCCAATCAGCGCGTGCCTCTGCTGGCTATTGCACAAAATGACGTACAGGTATATGAATATTTTGCCTGGAATATTCTGTTATAAGTATACAAACTGCGTATGATCTTTGTAATAATAAAGTTATATGTGGTTAAACGAATCCTGTCTGATTGTAATGTAATAATAATCTAATCTGGAATGATAAACGTGCTACTGTTTTAAACAAGGTTAGGACTGTATGATGCGATAAATACAGTTCTGTAAACAACACCTTATTTTCTGGCAGTGCCCCTCCTGAGACTAGGCTCTGGATCCGCCCATGAATGCACCCCGAACCAACCCTTTCTCCTTTCGGCCAATCAGGAAGCAGGTCCTGTGACCCGATTGGAGAAGCACGGGTTTCCATTCTCCTTCCTCTCATGTCATTCAGGCGCATCTGACACTTCTGCTCGGCTCGGCTCCCCTGGTCTTCAGTCCTGCATCCCTCACTGAGCTAAGTGAGGTGGTGGGGGACCGACTGACTGGGAGGGGTGTTTTTTTTGCCACCTCGTCCCCCCAAACTGGAGCATGAGCTGCCACTGATCACTAGGTATTTCACACTAAAGAATAAATACAAAGAGAACGGGATACTTTCAACACAAGTACATGGTACAACAGACACATATCAGGAATATGGAATGCTAGGGTAACGCATTCTTTAATCTTTTTTCAGCTACACTTTTTATCGAAGCCAATGCTATATTATCATTTGTAAACATACAGCAATTGAGCAGTGACAGTAATGTTCACATCCCATTTTACTCCACAGGTAAGCCCTACACACATACTCATATATTTTACTATCAATGTCTTTTTATTATTAAAAAATAAATAAACTTCACTGAAGTTTTCCAAACATGAATATTATGGAAATGACATGAAAATCATTATTAGTAACATGCAAATAAAAGGTTGATTGAGAACCTATTGTCTTTCAGACTGGAACAAGCAAAACCTTTTCATTTTATAATTTGCAAAAGGTGCTACTCATCTATTTATATGATACTGTGACAATTTAATCAACCCTCTGAAAGTGGACAAGACTGTCAGAATGATTGATAGCGCTGCTGTTAGTAAAACATTGAAGCACTGAACACAAAGTTACGATATATGTGTGCCAAAGCTCCCGTTTGACCTTGCATTGAAAAACTTCTAATGGAGGCGCCAAAAACAATGCTTGTAGCTTGAATCTATTTTCTTCTCTCTTGCATTTTTAGTTTAAACATATTCTGCAGTTAAAATTGAAAAACGAGCAATGAAAAAGATTCCGAAAAGATACAGCAGACACATGCTTTTGGCCCAGAGCTTTTATTTTTCATCTAGCTGTTTGAGTGCATTGAGATCACCACTTCAAAGTAGAGGTAAACTCTACTTTTGAACTGTACCTACAGGTAAGGCTATAATAAGGCTTACCTGTAGGTACAGTGAATATCTCCTAAACCTACACCATTTAGGAGATATTCACAAGGGGTGCATCCCGTGCCATAGCTTCAGAGCTCCAAGCTGGAGTAGAGGGCTCCTGCACTAATGCACGGGAGTGACATCACCGCGGCCCGGGCCATTCATACAGCCGGAGCTCAATAACCCAGAAGTAAGGCCCGGTGAAGATGGCAGCGCCTAAGATACATGACAGCACTGGACAGGAGGGATCTGCTCTGCAGGTAAGTCTGTCATAATGTGTTATGCCTCGTACACACGGAACGACGATCGTACGTACGATCGTCTCAAATTGTATGTTGGACAATGTAAATTGCATACTGACTGCACTACACGATCGTACAAGCACAGAAAGAGCGTTCAGGTGCATGTAATTAGCATCCGGCCGTTCCTGACTTCGGAGCATGCGTGTTTTGCACAATACAACTTGTACCAACTGTTCTGTACACACAATACAACGGTCGTGTGAGCGCGTGTTGGTACTACCAAGTTTTCTAGTTTGCTCATACAACTTGTACGACCGTCGTATGTTCGGCTGTTCTAATCGCGCATACGAACGATCGATATCGCATACAACGGTCGTTAGTATGACCTGTTGTATACGATCGTCGTCCCGTGTGTATGAGGCTTTAGTATGCAGTGTATACTAGTACATTATGACTTAACCCTGCAGATGGGGCCACTTTATTTTTATTTTAGTGGCGGTTTACTACCACTTTAAGGCCTTATTCACATGGGTGTACCTATCCATGCACCTGTGCGAAGGGCTGTCTTTACCTGCCCAGGATGGACAGGTGTGCCATGGATCCTTGTGCAGAGAGTTCTATTTATTTCTATTAAGACACAGCAGCTGCACTGACACAGCCACTGGTCCCAACCTGACAGGCGTGCATGTGTGTGTCCCAAATGCACCCGCTGTTGAATTGGGGCCAGCAGCTGTGACCATGCAGCCACCACATCCTAATAGACATGAATAGGATTGCCTGCATGTGGATCCATGGAATACCTGTGTATAATGTAATAATGCATACAGAGCTGCATTAAAGTGGTTGTCAACTCATGACAACCACTTTAAACTACAGGTAAGCCTACAATAAGGCTTACCTGTAGGTCCCGGGAATATTTCCTAAACCTGTACAGTTTAGGAGATATTCCCTGTGTCTGCATGTGCCGACGTTATTGGCACGTGTGCACTGAAGAATAGGCACCCCGGATAGCCCCAGTGCCGTTTCTTCTGTTGATGTGCCGTAAATGACGGCTCCCGTGTGCATGCCCGGGAGTGACGTCAGCGTGGCTCGTCCAATCATAGCGCTGGAGCCCGCGCTGTGATTGGACGGAGCCGCAGACCCAGAAGAAGCATGTCGCCGATCACAGCGGTGTGCCGAGACCGCTGCAACAGCTTTGTTCCAAGGTAAGTATTTCATAATGAGCTAGTATGCGCTGCATACTAGCTCATTATGCCTTTGCGTTGCAGCTTTTTTTTGGGGGGGCGGACTTTACAACCACTTTAAGGGCAGGTTCACACCACAGAATTGCAGTCTAGATGCATTCCCGTTGTGTTTCTGCATGCATGTTTTTGATGCGTTCTGGTGTGTTTTTGATGCTATTTCATTGTGCTTTTTTTTTTCCCGCTTGCTTTTTTCTTAACCACTTAAGGCCAAGAAGGATTTCTCAATTTAGCACAAGAGAACTTTTTTCAGCACTGCGCTATTTTAACTGGTAATTGCACGGTCATGCAATGCTGTACCCAAACAAAATTTGTGTCCTTTTTTTCCCACCAATAGAGCTTTCTTTTGGTGGTATTTGATCACCTCTGCGTCATTTCTGATCACCGCTATAAACAAAAAAAGAGAGCGACAATTTTGCAAAAAAACAATATTTCTTACTTTTTGCTAAAATACATATCCAAAAAAATATCTAAAACAACAAATTTATTCATCAGTTTTGGCCGATTTATATTCTTCCTCATATTTTTGTTAAAAGAAATCGCAATCAGCGTTTTATTGATTGGTTTGCGCAAAAAGTTGCCATGTTTACAAACCATGAGAATTAATTTCTGGTGTTTTTACAATTGTATTTTCTTACTAGTAATGGCGGCGATCTGGGATTTTTGTTGGGACTGTGATATTGTGGCGGACATGTCGTACATTTTTGACACTTTTTTGGGACCACTGATATTTATACAGCGATCAGAAATGTAAATATCCACTGATTACTGTATAAATGTCATCGGCAGGGTAGAGGTTTACTTGCAGGGGGCAGTGAAGGAGTTAACTATGTTCCCTGGGTGTGTTCCAACTGTATGGGGGCTGGGCTGGCAGGGGCACCAGAGATCTAACTGATCCCAAGTACAGGGATCAGTAGATCTCTGACATGCCACCTGTCAGAATGAGGAACCGCTGTGCTTAAATCGTTTCCCATTCTGGCTCTGTACAAGGCGATCGTGGGTCGGGTCGTGGGCGGACATTGAGACATGGAGCATGCAACGGGCATGAGCGGGCGCTGCGCCCATAAACGCCGCTTGTAGTCAGCGATTCCCGGGACAGGGCCCCACTGCCGCCGATAATAGTTGCGACGCGGTCCGGAACCGGTTAAAACGTCCTGGTTTTTTTTGGTTTGTTTTGCTGTAGTGCATTACGGTGCATTTTTGATGCATTTAAATGCATTCCAGTGTGTTTTTGATGCATTTTGCTGTTTTCCAGTGCAGTTCCTTGCAGGAAAAGTGCAGCATACCATAGTAGCCATGACTTACCAACCCGAACACTTTTATGTCTACGACGATAACAGTTGATCTAAAAAAATCATTTCGACTTGAGGTCCGTACGTTCTTTCTGTTTAATCGTGTACGTCAAGTCACACAAAAAAAAGACGTAGTTTTTGCGTACCTGTCGTCCAATGTACCTATAGTTACCGTTTCAAGTGTGGTAACGTCACGCAAGATCATGTCATTTGTTTCCAATTTGTACGACGTGAAAAGGACGTTCCTTGACGTGACCTTTTGTCGTTTTACGTAGTTTTTGTGTGACCTTACGTAAATTTACGTAGTTTTTACGTGGCATTACGTGATGTCGTTTTGTTTGGTTTTTTTTGGTCCTGCAAAATTGGCCAAGGCCTGGCGCAGCGTTGATAATAGCCGCCGTCACCCCGGGACAGGGCCCTTAGCGACTGATGTTCGCCGCAAATACCCGCGTCGCGGGCGAGTACGGGCAACGTACGAGGTACAGAGTTACAGGCGGGTGCTGGGCTGGGTGCTAGCGGAACATGTCTCGGTCT
>BLSH010004297.1:353559-368761 GCA_018402905.1 Glandirana rugosa
ACGTATGATCGAGTAATACGAAAACGAAACGTCCCAAAAAAAAGCCCCCCCCCCCAAAAAAAAAACCCTGCAAAGCAAAAGCATAATGAGCTAGTATGCATGCGCACGAGAGCCGTCATTTACGGCACGAATACAGAAGAAACGACACACTGGGCTACACCGAGTGCCGATTCTTCAGTGCGCATGTGCCGATGACGTGTGCATGCAGATACAGGGGATATCTCCTAAACCGTACAGGTTTAGGAGATATTTCCTGGACCTACAGGTAAGCCTTATTGTAGGCTTACCTGTAATTTAAAGTGGCTGTCATGACTTGCATTTTAAGGTTAAAACAATTACAATTCCTTACGGTGTAAATTTCTAAAGTTGTTAAAAAAAAAAAAATGTCATGTATGTAGCGGTACCCCCGAAGGAGCTGCTAATTTATATGACCCAGGCCTCCCTGTGATTATCCTGCAGCCGGTCACAATGGATTTTCACACTGTCAGGTGCACACACACAATCCTGCTCGTTATTCCAATGACCAGTCTAGGGGATGAATTTTTGATGCTTTATTGTATAACTTGGATAGGAGAAGGGAATGGATGGCATACTCCAAGATAACTGACTCCAAGCAAGGACAACTTCTCTCTATCTCTGTACAGTAGACTTTGAGTGGCACTACATAGCAGACTGATCTCAGTGAAACAAGTCCATCTTTAAGCAATAAAGGATAGGCCGGACTTTGCTTTTTCAAGACACTCGCCAGTGTCAGCTTTCTAGCACACACACCCAGTTAGCTGACTATAAGGAGCAGGAGGGGAATTCTAGCAACTCAGGGATCCCTTCACGGGTCTGTACTCACACCTTGTCCCGGGACAGCAGGTAGCCTCTCTCTCCCAACTTCCAAGCGACATTTGCCACTGTGATACCAGACCGGATCCAAGGACGTCCCCCTCTGTCAGCTTTTAAGAAGTCTGGGCTGCAGCTTCAGCAACTACAGCTAGGCCTCGACCAGGCCCAGCATCTGGCAGCCTCCTGGATAGGCCTCAAGACTAGCAGCCAGGAGCTGAACACACACCTCCACTCCTGAGGTCTGAGTGGGCTGGAATCCGGTCCTTGAGCCCATGTGCTCCCTCTTATATGAAGGTATTCACCCAAAATGCAGTGGGGAACATCCCCTGCTAATTGGTCAGAACTACATCCATATACCCCTGCTGTCACTGGCTGGGATTTCCTCCCACTATCCAATAGGAACCCATACTACTGGACAGTGTAAAACTTTCCAGACCACATGAATCAGCACCAGAGCACACCGAGCAGACCTTACTCAAATCAAGGCTCTCTGATAAGCAGACAGCATTTAAATTTTCCTATCTGCTCTCCTGTTAAGCAGAGAAAGGCAAGAACTATATACACTCACTAATACCCAAACTAGGAGGGCGCTAAATGTAGTTAAGTACAAAATCTTGGTGGTTACAGAGAGGTACAATTGCAAAAATTAAAGTGATTGTAAAGGTTTGCTTTTTTTATTTTTAAAAATAACAAACACGTCATACTTACCTGCTATGTGCAATGGTTTTGCACAGAGCGGCCCCAATCCTCATTTTCTGGGGTCCCCCGGTGGTGCTCCTGGCTCCTACTCTTCGGTGATTGCCCTCACGGAGAGCCTATTTCCATGAGGGCACCCATGCGGGAGCACTTCCGGGTCCAGCTGCTGTGTCCATTGACACAGACAGTAGGACTCGACCCTGCCCCCCCGGCTCGCGTGTTACTGGATTTGAGTGACAGCAGCAGGAGCCGATGGCTCCCGTTGCTATTAATCTATCCAATGAGGATCTAAGACAGAGGTTGGAGCTGCTGGGCTCATGCTTGGCACTGGAACGATCGGGTTCAGGTAAGAAAAAGGGGGCTATAGGGGCAGCTGCAGCACAGAAGGTTTTTCACCTTAATGCATTACAACTCCTTTAATGAATTTAAAACTTGAAGAAGAATTCAGCAAAGTCGTTAATGCACACCACAACAATGGTTCAGCATGCTGGCTCCATCACTCCACGTGGACTGGTTATTCACTATATAGAATCCAACCCACTGTGATGTGATCATTCTCTAATTACAACAGCAACTGTAACAGCCAGCTCTCAAAAAAAATATTATATCCCCAAGAACATGGCTGTAATGATCTCCTAGTTTCCAGTCTCTAACTGTCTGTTATAATGGGTTTATGTGACTGTTCCAACAGCAGAGCCTGCCTCAAATTTTTAATTATCTCATCAATAAAAAATATCAACAGAAAGCAGAAAGGTTTAAAGTAGTGCATGCTCACAATATGCTGGACCCTACTGACAATGAAAAAACACAAATATTAAATACATTTTAGCGCTCACTCCCACAGGAGTCTACTGCTCCCTGAATTCTTTTCTGTAGTCACACCCGCAGCCAGGCACACAGTCACAGTGACTCCTTGGCTCAATAAACAGTCTAGGCTTATGCTTTTCTGATGCTTTATTGCAGAACTTGAACTTGAGTAGGAGAAGTGATGGCCCCTCGATTAGGGTCGCTGATCTACATGCAGGGCACCGGACGCATAGATTCCAATAGAGGGGGTGTGTTTTTTTGAAGCACAGGATTAGAGCCAGAGGCTCTAATAGGCTTCAAAAAGGGTGGACTCGGGGCACAGAGCACTGCGCCCCAATCCCACCCAGTTGTGTGAAAATAGCGCATAAATATTCACTATGGCCACACTGATCTTCCTCCTGGCCAAGCAGGAAGCAGGTCTTGAGACCCATTACCCGATTGGCTGAAAGAACAGGTAATCCTATTGGACACCTAAGAGGAGGAGGGAGGGGCCGCATCGCCCATAGGAGCCCACAACCCGGCCGCTGCCTGCAGCCCATAGGGCCTCCTAAGAATCTGGGCACAATCCTTGTTTGAAGCAAATATTAGGCTGAGGTATACCAGGACACCATAGATAATGTCCCCATTAAGCAATGCTGACTTTAGCACGAAAGGGGTAGTAGCAGCACACTCAGGGATCTCTCACACCGGTCTGCACTCACTAATGTCCTTGGATAATAATTGAATGTCCTCTCCCAATATCTCCCAGATACCTTGCTTTTGATCCCAGACCAGATGCTCAAAGACAGACTCTTAGTCAGCTCCAACAGATTTCAGCAAAATAGGCTCCCAGCTAGTCCAGCTGAGACCTTCATGAGCAGCAGACACATGGCAGGCCTGCCCAGAAGATTATGGACTTTATAGTGCTGAAGGGGGCACTTTAAAAGCCAAGTGTGCCATCAAGTGAAAATATTCTGTATATACCAGCACATTATGGAAGATGCTTCTATGGTGACAAATAGTTTAACTTTATGCTCTGCCATTTGCCATTCTCTTGTCCAGTGATCGATAAATGCGCCAGATAGGGATATGACAGCTGGCACATTTTCATGTCTGCTCTTAGGCAAGATTTTTACTTTTGAAAACTAAAAATGTCTGATAGGTTAATGTTAAGGTTTACTTTGCACTGTACTTTTTTGTATTGCTACATTGTTTTACATATACTTTTTTAAAAAAAAAACTCTAAATATAATTGCTTAAATTTTATCTCTTTTCATCCTGAAACTTCTTTTAAAATTTAATAGAATAAAAAAGAGAGTCATACTTAACTGATTTCTGTGTGTAAGGAGTATGGAAATGAGTTAAAATAGCATTTAAGCATCTACAGTACATCTAAGTTTTTTTTTATATCCATACAGTACTTGCAAAATACTAATTTTAAAGCTATTTTGCATATATTCTGTACTAAATATTTAATTTTGTGAATTTATGTTTGGCAAAATTTTCACCAGCTAACTTAACAGACTGTGTTTGACAAATCACAAGTGAGATCACAAAACTGTTTGTGATTGGTTGTCGATGGTATCATATTGAAAAAGTTAATTGAGGAAGATTATTCATGGACTGCACTTATCAATGATATGCCACTCTTTTTATTGACTACCAGTCAGAGGCCATGTACTCATGTCTTTTGTGATTAGGCTTAAGGTTATACATGGGAGGTCTGAAAATGAAGAAATAAACATGAGGCATTGCAATCAACAGCATGTGCATATATTTCCTTAAACCTTTTTAGATTTTTTTCTTCCTTTATATGTTTAATAAAGTAGACTAGTTTTTATCTTCAGATTCCTCATCCCCCACCTGTATTACATTTTTTCATCTTCCTCCCCGGTATAACCTTGGTAGTCCTCTTCAGGCAGAACAACAATCATGTCATTCTGCCCATTTTCTCTGAGCTCAGCTTGTTGCTTACATGCCCCCAAAGGGGAGCATCAACATGCAGCCTGGACTTATATTACTCCAGGACTGAGGTGCTCACACATCATTACGTAAACACTGCTCAGTCTCGGAAGAATACCATCTCCATTAACCTACCAGAGGAATAAGAGGAAGCTGTGGTAACATCACTGTACCAGCTAGAAGACTGCAGGAAAAGGTAGGTATAAATAAAAACAAAAATACTTCAGGGGGGTGAAGGGAGGCAGGAGTATAACCTTTTCCTGTTGCGGAGATTTCCCTTTACTTCCTGTCCCAGTGACAAAGCAGAAAATGAGAGAATCTCCTCTAATGCCTGGTACACACTACTAATTTTTTTCATTCACCCCAGCGGGATGAACAAAAAGAAACCTGACAGCTCGGGAGGAGTCGCTATACTAACTATGCAATGTTAGTACAGCGATCTCTCTCTCTGAGCTATTGTGTTCTGACAGGGGGATTCTCCCCTCTCCAGAACACACCGGTCAGCTCTCTCAGCCATTGCCTGAGAGTGCCGATCAGATGCTGATCCACAGACATTTTTCGGTCATGCCCTTTCGACAGAAGCCAGCTTCTGTCGGACCAGCTGCCGTACACACAGGCTAAATGTCTGCCAGTTTCTATTAAACCACCCAATATTCAGCCCGTGTTGTATGGCCCTTTAGACAGTTGCTCTCATTGGGAGATTTCCTATCACAGTCTGTTCTGGTAACAAATGCAATTGGACAAATACAAAGGGTGAATCCCCCCCAGCAGGGACAAAGATATTCTATTCTGTCCCACCCCTATCCAAAACTGAAAAAAAAAAAAATTGTCTTTAGATACAGGTAAAAAGGTTTACTTTGACAATACACAGTATGTTGGCCCAGAATGAACATTTATATCTACAAAAAATCCCAAAATGCTCTGCTCCAAGTGTCCAATCAGCTATGCCTCTACAATATGTGTGCCGACACAGTCACAGGACTGCCCTTACTGATCAAAGCATACATCAAAAGAAATCCAAATGGCACTTTCCGAAGTCTTCTACTTTATAATTTATACAAAAAAGTCACCATCACTCCCTTGATCTCCTCCCACTGACACATTTCAACCTTGATTGGACTTAATAGTAAAGATACTCTCCTCTCTCTGACTTGTAGAGTTAAAGCTCAGGTCGGTGGTGAATTTGACTTCACCCTTTTACGGAAAACTTTGAAGTGCAGCTTTTTATGTAGTTGTGAAAATGTATGATTTTCAGATTCAGAATACTTTACAACAGGGGTAGGCAACCTGCGGCCCTGCAGCTGTTGCAAAACTACAAGTCCCATCATGCCTCTGGGAGAAATTGTAACTGCAGCCTTGCAATGCCTCATGGAAAATGTAGTTCCACAACAGCTGGAGGGCAGCAGGTTGCCTACCCCTGCTTTACAACGTATTACAAGGTTTCAGGTGTGAATGGAGTGCATGCATAAGAAAGCCTTCAAACAGTTTGCTGAAGACAAGCAGACTAAGGACATGGATTACTGGAACCATGCCCTGTGGTCTGATGGGACCAAGATAAACTTATTTGGTTCAGATGGTGTCAAGTGTGTGTGGGGGCAACCAGGTGATGAGTACAAACACAAGTGTGTCTTGCTGACAGTCAAGCATAGTGGTGGGAGTGTCATGGTCTGGGGCTACATGAGTGCTTCCAGCACTGGGGAGCTACAGTTCATTGAGGGAACCATGAATGCCAACATGTACAGTGACATACTGAAGCAGTGCATGATCCCCTCCCTTCGGAGACTGGGCCGCATGGCAGTATTCCATCATGATAACTACCCCGAACACACCTTCAAGTGGACCACTGCCTTGCTAAAGAAACTGAAGGTAAATAACTCAACATAACTCAACATACAGCCATTAATGTGTAAACTGGACTGGCCAAGCATATCTCCGGGCCTAAACCCTATCGAGCATCTGTGGGGCATCTTCAAATGGAAAGCGGAGGAGCGCAAGGTCTTTAAAATCCACCAGCTCCATGATGTCGTCATGAAGGAGTGGAAGATGAATCCAGTGGCAACCTGTGAAGCTCTGGGGAACTCCATGCCCAAGAGGGTTAAGGCAGTGCTGGAAAATAATGATGGCCGCACAAAATATTGACACTTTGGTCCCAATTTGGACATTTTCACTTAGGGGTGTACTCACTTTTGTTGCCAGGGGTTTAGACATTAATGGCTGTGTGTTGAGTTATTTTGAGGGGACAGCAAATTTACACTGTTATACAAGCTGTACACTCACTACTTTACATTGTAGCAAAGTGTCATTTCTTCAGTGTTGTCAAAATGTGAGGGGTGTACTCACTTTTGTTAACTACTATATATATATATATATATATATATATATATTGTGGAAGATTAGCTCGTGTGGATCACCTTTCCTCGGAAGAAGGCAGCTTGTAGGCAAAACTTTCTTAAAATCTGGCTGGTTGCTAAGTTTATTTTGGTAAAAAATTGTAGGTTTTAAAACAAACAAAAATAGCAAAAACAAAACCTTGCCGTCTGACGCTAAACTATTACAGACAGGATACCTCTCTATACAATGTTGGGCTTGTCCCTGACACCTTTGAACAAACAAATGCAAACCTTTACCTTTTTGCAATCTCTAGAGCAACCAAACACAAGCTCTTAGCTCCCTCATTCTAGCTTACTGAGTCCCAGGGTGAGCTCCTGTCAAATCTCTTCCTGGTCATTATATGCAGCTGGAGAGGGATCTGGGTGGACCAGAAACTCCGGGCCCAAACCAGCCCTGTCACGGTGGCTGGCAAAACCCGGCTTGGACTCTCACCAAGCCACTCCCAGTGAACACATGCAAGGCGACAAATAACGCCCGTCCACTATGGCATCTCGCATAATGTCACAATATATATATATATATATATATATATATATATATATATATACGCAGGTGTGAAAAAATGGCATCAGTTAAGAATACTTTCAGAAATAGAAGTTTTAATAGTTTACTTTTTATTAATTAACAAAATGGAAAGTAAATGAACAGAAGAGAGATCCAAATCAAATAAACAAATCAAATCGTTTTGCTGATGTCCCTGGAGGTGTCTGTAACATGGAACATGATTTGGCATTGCTGGAAGATTGGTCAAAGCAGTGGAGACTGCAGTTCAATATTTCTAAATGTAAAATAATCCACCTAGGGAAAAAGAATCCACTTAAAGAGTACAGCATTGGGGGAACAGTGTTAGCCAGCACTACAGAAGAAAAAGATTTGGGGGTGCTTATTTCAGATGATTGCAAAATGAGCAAACAGTGTAACCAGGCAGTGGGAAAAGCAAATAGAATTCTGGGATGTATCAGTAGAGGGATCACCAGCAGGAGGAAGGAGGTTCTGATTCCTCTATATAGATATTTAGTGAGACCTCACTTAGAATACGGTGTCCAGTTCTGGAGACCACACTTAGAAAAAGATATTGTAAGATAGAACGAGTTCAGGGACGGGTAACAAAAACGGTGAAAGGTCTGGGAGATAAAACATATCAAGAGCGACTTCAGGAACTTAATATGTACAGTCTGGAGGAAAGAAGGGAGAGGGGAGACATGATTGAAACCTTTAAATACCTCAAGGGGGTGAATAAAGTTCAGGAGGGCAGTCTTTTCAATATGAAACCAAAATCAAGAACACGGGGACATGACCTCAAACTAACTGGGGGGAAGTTCAAAACTAATCTTAGAAAGTATTATTGTACTGAAAGGGTGGTTGATGATTGGAATAAACTACCAACAGAGGTTGTGAGACAGTCAACAGTAAATGGCTTCAAACATGCTTGGGATAAACATAAATCTATAGTCAGACAACAAGTTTAATGTAAAAAAAAAATAATAAAAAAATAAAAAGGGGCAGACTCGATGGACTACTCAGTCTTTTTCTGACGTCACTTTTTTATGTTTCTATGTTTCTAATTGTTGTGACTACTCTTGGCCTTCAAAACGGCATTAATTCTTCTAGGTACGCTTGCACAAGGAACTCAGGTAGGCAGGTTTTTCCTAACATCTTGGAGAACTAACCACAGATCTTCTTTGGATGTAGGCTACCTCAAATCCTTGTGTCTCTTTATGTAATCCCAGACAGACTGAATGATTTTGAGACCAGGGCTCTGTGGGGGCCAAACCATCACTTCCAGGACTCCTTGTTCTGATTAACACTGCAACCATTACCCCATCGACACAGTCAGTGCTGATCCCCCATTCTCCTGTGAGGGGGGAAGTCATCCTGGTCAGTAGAAAAAACAGTGATAATTGCTAGCGGCTATAGCTTCTGGCAATAATCACATGAAAAATCCAACAGGCTGGTTGTACCCAAGCTGATGGATCGATTAACTTGGATACATTCAGCTTGCCCATACATGGTTCGAATCTCAGCCGGTCCCTGCTGAACTGGCTGAGATTCAAACCATATACCGACTTTAATGACATGGCTGTATGTTGGAGGTCGTTATCCTGCTGCAGAATAAATTTGGGGCCAATCACACGCCTCCCTGATGGTATGGCATGATGGATTCTTGCCATGACTGGCAGTAAACTACCTTGTGAATGACACCTTAGTGTTTTTGGCTTTATAAAGTACATACATACATTTACAGGAGGGGTTTCATTCTAAGAATTTTCAATACATTGTGAGCTAATAGTCTTATTTCCTCAGCTGCATGGCTCACATTACATACACAACTACTAGGATGTGAAAGCGCATGTCTACATGGGTATCAAAAGACCTTTTAGCAGCTTGTAAAATTACAGCTCCATCCTAAAAAATAAATGTACTTATTTGAAATTGCAGGCAAATTGCATCATATACCTGTTATATTTCTTGGAGAAATATATAATATAATATTCACCTTAACCACTTCAGCCCCGGAAGGATTTCACACTTTAGGACCAGAGCCCTTTTTGCGATTTGGCGCTGCGTCGCTTTAACTGACAATTGCGCGGTCGTGCGACGTTGCGTCCTTTTTTTCTCACAAATAGAGCTTTCTTTTAGTGGTATTTGATCATCGCTGCGTCATTTTTGATCGCCGCTATAAACAAAAGAAGAGCGACAATTTTGCAAAAAAACCCACATTTCTTACTTTTTGCTAGAATACAAATCCAAAAAAAAAAATACAAAAAAACATTTTTTTCATCAGTTTTGGCTGATTTATATTCTTCCTCATATTTGTGATAAAAAAAATCGCAATCGGCGTTTATTGATTGGTTTGCGCAAACGTGGCCGTGTTTACGGATGATGAGAATTCATTTTTGGGGTTTTTATTTATTTATTTTTTTTACTAGTAATGGCGGCGATCTGCGATTTTTAGCGGTACTGCGATATTGGGGCGGACGTGTCGGACTATTTTGACACTTTTTTGGGACCATTGGCATTTATAGAGCGATCAGTGCTATAAAAATGCACTGATTACTGTGTAAATGCCATTGGCAGTGAAGGGGCTAACCTGCAGGGGGCGCTCTAAGGGTTAACTGTGTTCCCTGGGCGTGTTCTAACTGTGTGTGGGCTGCCCTAGCAGGGGAAGGGAAGTGATCACAGCTTCCATGTAGAGGAAGGCTGTGATCACAGCGCTTCCCCCTCTCACAGAACGGAGGTCCGTGTTTACTTACACGGACCTCCGTTCTTTCACTCCGGGGGGGGAATCGCGGGTAGCCGGCGGCGATTGAGTCCACCGCACCTGCTCCCCGGCCCTCCCTGAACACAGTGAGCGCGCAGGCGCGCCTCCGGCGGCGCGCTCTCACAGTGCGCGATCTCGCAGCCGCCGTCGTATGACGGCAATTTGCGATATCGAACCACTTTGTCGCCGTCAACCTGCGGTTGGCGGTCGGCAAGTGGTTAAAGATCCCATTTATGATCAAACGCACTGATTAATTAAATCCAAATGGTGGCATCATGTTCTTTAAAAAGACTCACCATATTAAGAATAAACAAATAATTCTAAATGCAGGGAAATCTTACCTTTGGAACCCTGAGGACTATAAAAAGAAATAATAACTAATTTGTGATTTAATTTGTAACTAACAATAGTAAAATGAAATAAACAATTTTGGGCGAATGTGACCTTTAACCACATGACGTCCACCTGATTTCTGTGGCAACCATAAAACTTAATCTAACTCTGAAAGTTACTTTTGCTATTCATGCTGGGAAAATACCAATGATAAAATAAACTGCTTTTTCTTTTGCAGCTGATCTCAGTAGCTGCAAAGCCCTATATCTTTAGGTATAGCTGCGATCTAACAACGAAAAACTGGAAGAGGAATTGTGTTTGCAGCTAATATTGTCTCAGGTGAGTAATAAGGGATTCTTCCTGGAAAATATGTGGAGAAAAGTAGACCAAACTATTCTTTAGCAAAACAATGATACATCTCCTACACTTCAGGCAAGGCCGGAGTAAACAGCCCACAAAATATGTTGCTATCATTGCGACATTCATTTTTATTTTTTGGGGGGTGATACAGGAATGCATTGCAGCTTAGTTTTTATTTACAGTTGGCAAGTGGGTACTAAAGTGCCAGTTTGGTACAATGTAATGCCAACATAAGTGTAATCTATGGCTATAACAGAAAAGCATTGTAGGAAAAAATGTAAAATGTAGAAGTATCATTCTCACTTCTATAGTCTTTCTTCATGGAAATAATGCATTTTAGCTGCCATGTCAAAGTAGTGTTTTGGGAACACTGCAGGACCTACATGGCTATTCTGCTATCTCAAATATTGATGCTCTTCTTTCCGCATACAAAAAAACAGCAGTTTTCAAGGTGATTTTGTAGGAAATACCATATTCTTTTCTGGTCACGATTTTTATCTATTAACTATAATCTTATGTGTATATATTTTCATATGTTATCAGTATGCAAGAACATTGCAGATACACTGCACTATCTTCATTAACCACTTCCCTCCTGGCCTATAGCAAATGATGGCCGGGCGGTGGTTCAGCTTTCCTGATTGGACGTCATATGACGTCCGGCCGGATAACCCGCGACCATCATTTTGCTATAAGCCATGCGGGAAGTGGTTAATGAAGATGACACACCGCAACTCCGATTGGGGTAAAGAGCCTCTATTAGAGCATTGTCAGCATTGACAGCATTGTCCAATCACAACTGATCACAAGGTAAATAGGAAAAGCCGTGTATCAGCTTTTCCTCTACTCATGCTGCCAGGCGCGAGTGAAGAAGAGCCGATCGGCTGCTCTCCTCACGGAGGGGGTCTGCACTGATTGATTATCAGTGCAGCCCCCCAAGGATGCCCACCCAGGACCAACAGGGATGTGCCCACCCAGAACCACCAGGGATGTGCCCACCCAGGACCACCAGGGATGCCCACCAGGACCACCAGGGATGCCACCCAGGACCACCGGGGATGCCACCCAGTATCACCAGGTATGCCCAATAGGGATGGCACTCAGTGCTCATCAGTGATCCCTTCTAGTGCCTCCTGATCAGTGCTGCTTCACAGTGCCACCTATCAGTGCCCACCAGTGCTACCTATCAGTACCCACCAGTGCCACCTATCAGTGTCCATCAATGCCACCTATCAGCTCCACCCATCAGTGCCACCTATCAGTGCCCAGTGCCACCTATCAATGCCCAAAAATGCTGCATATCAGTGCCCATCAGTGCTGCATATCAGTGCCCGTCAGTGCTGCTTATCAGTGCCGCCTATCAGTGCCATCTATCAGTGCCCATCAGTGCTGCATATGAGTGCCACCTGTCAGTTCTCCTCAGTGCTGCTTATCAGTGCCGCATATCAGTACCGCATATACGTGCCTTTTCATCAGCGGTGCCTCATCAGTGCCCATCAGTGCAGCCTCATCAGTGCCCATCAGTGAAGGAGAAAACTTACTTATTTACAAAAAATTTTAACAGAAACAAAGAAAAATGTTTCTTTTCAAAATGTTTGTTTATTTTTTTATCTGTAGAGCAAAAAATACAAAGCCCGGTGATGATCAAATACCACCAAAAGAAAGCTCTATTTGTGGGGGGAAAAATGATAAAAATTTTGTTTGGGTACAGCGTCTCACGACCGGGCAATTGTCATTCTAAATACGGCAGCGCTGAAAGCTGTACATTGGTCTGGGCAGGAGGGAGGAAAGTGCCCAGTATTGAAGTGGTTAAAAGAAAATTTTAAAAAATAATAAAAAAAGAAGTTTAGAACATAAAGTAGCTGTTAATCATGACTGAATGACACTTAGCTTGCTGAAGTACTGTATACCATAAAAAAATAGCTTTTTTTTTAAAGCTGAACTCTGGGTAAAATAAAATGTTTGAAGTGTATGGGTCATCAGGTCAGTTTGTAGTAGTTCAACAAGTAATTTTCTAGGTGTGCTTCACTGAATTAAATTGTCTTTTCTTTGTTTTTAATAAAACCTGCACAGGCTATTTTTGCACAATGTTCTTTTTACATAATATGCATTTTTTTTCACTAAGTGTATTTTTTATACACTTTACAGTATTATATAAGTGCATTCTTTATATAGCGCAGATAGTCTGTGCAGCACTTTTTATTATAAAGGGAGACAGTACAGTTATAATACAATTTAATACCAGGAGGGTGAGGAGGACCCTGCTTCTGAGAACTTACAATCTAATTATATAGTATTTTTATGCTTACTTTTTCTTTCAGGGTGAATAAAATTTTGCAGATATTTCCTAGTTTTAGGACTGTACACAATTAATACAAATCTCTAAATGTTTCACATTTGATTTCAAGCCCATCACTGAAATAAGTAGGCGTTGATTTCTCATGTAACATAGTAATATTTTGCTGAAAAACAGCAGCAACAATTCATTTATATATACTGAAAATATATATACAGTATCTCACAAAAGTGAGTACACCCTGCACATTTTTGTAAATATTTTATTATATCTTTTCATGTGACAATACTGAAGAAATGACACTTTGCTACAATGTAAAGTAGTGAGTGTATAGCTTGTATAACAGTGTAAATTTACTGTCCCCTCAAAATAACTCAACACACACATTAATGTCTAAACCGCTGGCAACAAAAGTGAGTACACTCCTAAGTGAAAATGTCCAAATTGGGCCCAATTAGCCACCCCTCCCCCAGTGTCATGCGACTCATTAATGTTAGAAGGTCTCAGGTGTGAATGGGGAGCAGGTGTGTTGAATTTGGTGTTATCGCTCTCACTCTCTCATACTGGTCACTGGAAGTTCATCATGGCACCTCATGGCAAAGAACTCTCTGAGGAGCTGAAAAAAAATTGTTGCTCTTCATAAAGATGGCCTAGGCTATAAGAAGATTGCCAAGACCCTGAAATTGAGCTGGAGCATTGTGGCTAAGACCATACAGCAGTTTAACAGGACAGGTTCCACTCAGAACGGACCTCGCCATGGTCAACCAAAGAAGTTGAGTGCATGTGCTCAGCATCATATCCATAGGTTTTCTTTGGGAAATAGACATATGAGTGCTGCCATCATTGTTGCAGAGGTTGAAGGGGTGGGGGGTCAGCCTGTCAGTGCTCAGACCATATGCCGCACACTACATCAAATTGGTCTGCATGGCTGTCATCCCAGAAGAAAACCTTTTCTAAAGATGATGCACAAGAAAGCCCGCAAACAGTTTGCTGAAGACAAGCAGACTAAGGACATGGAGTACTGGAACTATGTCCTGTGGTCTGATGAGACCAAGATAAACTTATTGGGTTCAGATGGTGTCAAGCATGTGTGGTGGCAACCAGGTGAGGAGTACAAAGACGAGTGTGTCTTGCCTAGTCAAGCATGGTGGTGGGAGTGTCATGGTCTGGGACTGCATGAGTGTTGCCGGCACTGGGGAGCTACAGTTCATTTAGGGAACCATGCATGCCAACATGTACTGTGACATACTGAAGAAGAGCTTGACCCCCTCCCTTCGGAGACTGGGCCGCAGGGCAGTATTCCAACATGATAACAACCCCAAACACACCTCCAAGACAGCCACTGCCTTGCTAAAGAAGCTGAGGGTAAAGGTGATGGAATGGCCAAGCATGTCTCCAGACCTAAACTCTATTGAGCATCTGTGAGGCATCCTCAAATGGAAGGCGGAGGAGCGCAAGGTCTCTAACATCCACCAGCTCTGTGATGTTGTCATGGAGGTGTGGAAGATGACAACCTGTGAAGCTCTGGTGAACTCCATGCCCAAGAGAGTAAAGGCAATGCTGGAAAATAATGGTGGCCACACAAAATATTGACACGTTGGGCCCAATTTGCACATTTTCACTTAGGGGTGTACTCACTTTTGTTGCCAGCGGTTTAGATGGCTGTGTGTCAAGTTATTTTGAGGGGACAGCAAATTTACACTGTTATACAAGCTGTACACTCACTACTTTACATTATAGCAAAGTGTAATTTCTTCAGTGTTTTCACATGAAAAGATACAATTAAATATTTAGAAAAATGTGAGGGATGTACTCACGTTTGTGAAATACTGTATATATACCCCTATGATTTTATTTGAGGAGTTCTGTTCCTATTTTTCCATAAATGAAGTGAAACCAAGCTATTGCCATCTTTCAGAGTCATATTTGTCCATAACAGGACTGGTGATTTAAACAGTTCAGCAAAGGCTGGGGTTTGTATTCCAAGATTTGGTACCCTAGGATTTGAAAAATGTTTATGTTTGGGGTCGGAAACGACTTGACAAATTTAGTGGTCAGGACAATACCTGTTTATACTGAGACTTTCTACCGTTATCGAACCAAAGTGAAGTAAATACCTTTTTATCCTTGTCTTGAGGAGTTTATTTTAGTATCCCCATATATATGTCATAAAGTGTTTGCACTCATGTAGGGAGTGTAAAAAGATTTATAAATTAACATAGAAAAGTACACTTTTGTGACTTCTTTAATGTGAAACGATATTACATTTCATCACTCACATG
>BLSH010004297.1:383791-404702 GCA_018402905.1 Glandirana rugosa
TTAACTTATTTTTACTAGATTTAGTATTCATTCCCAAATGTTAGTGAAATTTCATATCCATGTGAAATTGTGACTATCCGTTCATTCAATTAGACCCACATTACACATAACGGTCAAAAACGTTCCCTTGTAGTTTGATCGGTTTAGTTGTAAGACGACATTCATGTTCATATTTTTCGTCGAGGAAAAATTTTTGATCGTACGCGACTTGTAATTTCCCTGTAATTAAGTTTCAAATATTTGACGGTGAAGTACCACGGACGTGTTATCCAGTTAAATCTATACCTTCGGGTCTACGAGGTGTAATACCTCTGTAAGACCTTCCGTTTACAGTCGAACGAAAGGACTTGTTTTGGAACCGAGCGGTGGATGATACGGTTTAATAAACATTCACTCGGAGTGACAGAATCACTACTGATTTTAATACACATTACACCCAGATTAACTTACTTGCCTATCAGTGTTAAAGTGTACCTATACTTTAAAGTGATTGTAAACCCTTACTTATGATTTAGATCATTTTTATTCAATTTGAGAAAAAGTTACAGAACATAAAACATCACCATAAAAAAGCCAATTAAAAAAATATTCTTCCAATAGACTAACATCTCAAGCACAACCCAACATAAATACACTGACAAACATTTATAAAAGGTGTATCTCCTAGGACCCTATCAGTATGTATCGTGATTCTTCCCCATGGAGGAGGCAAGAGATAACGTGAGAGGTGGGGGCTCTCCACATCCAGATGCAAAACTCCAACTGGTCTTCCCCACTAAGAAAACTCTAGATCTAATCCTTGCTCCCCATGTCTCCCACCCCCGCCCACTTATTTCTCCCCTTCATCACCCCCCCATCTCCCCTTACTTCTTGTGTTTGTGACGTAACAACAGCAAAAACCATGTGTGGTAATTTAGGGGGCAAGAACTTGGCAAAAATTACACCTCCCTGGTTCTACCTTTACCTACCTTCACCATTCTCATACCCATCCCTTTTATTCCTACATCTCTCATGATAATCCATTGAGGCCCAATATGGGCATTCTCAATCTCACTATTCCAAAAATTTATATGAAAAAAAAAAATTGTGCCGAAAGCCATATGTGATAATTTAGGGGGTAAACCCTTACATATAACCAATGAAGTGACTAACCTCTGGTGATACACAGAGATAAAACACATCATCTTACATGAGTTGTACCTGTTTTTCTGCATCACTCTCTTCTCTACATCAGTTCAAAGTCCAGAATTTACAGAGCTTGTCTAAGCTTTCAGAAAGCAGTGGTCAGCGATCTAAAATTACAGACAGCATGGCTCAGAGAGGATAGCTCTGAGAAATGATTAGGGTGAAGGAACACACCCCCCTCTACATAGCACACAGGAAATATTCAGAACTGAGGCTGTCAATCACAGGCTGTGCGCTAGGGCTCTCTTCCCCATCCCCCTCTATCTCTTGGAGTCAGGGAAACCTTTCAGCAGTGACTTATGCAGATAGCAGAGGAACTGGACACCAAAGAGAAATGAAACTTAGTACTTTGGATTGAGACAAATACACACTATAGAAGGATGTGCTTTGTTCACATTTCAGATGTCAGAAGTTTACAACCAATTAAAGGCTCACGCTTGGCTGCCTTAATGGGGTTAATTAGCACATTTTAATGTGATAATGCAATAAGAAATAGTAATTTTGCCATATAATTCCCAATTAGAGAATGTAGAGCACTTCCAAACACATGGCAGTGCCTTGAAAACCCATGTATTTCCAGCCTCTGAGGTGTCTATTGGGACTTTGACAGCAACAGAGGAATATCCTGCCTGCTCGTGCCTCTGATCACTGAATTACACTGATGGCATTGTTTTAGGGTAGGTCCAAGGCCAGGAAGAGCTGCCCAATGATATTTGCAACTTCACTAATATTGTAAGAACTGCTGTAGGAATGCCCACTGTAAGTGCTATTTTAGTCACAACTACTTGTTTTACATTGTTTGAAGAATAAGATTTGCTTTTAAATATGTCCCCTTTTACCCTATGTGGTCAGTATAAAGATAGACATGTTTCCAGGGTCTAAGTGTTTGGGAAAATATTGAAGATGGAGGCGCTTAATTGAAAAAACTCCTCTTTTGCGCTAATCTGATGCTTTTAATGTCCAATTATCTTTCTTGCTCTTACAGTCTTATCAGGTTGAGGGACATCTTAAATACTAAAATAAGCAAGAGGGGGAGTGCATCGGCTTTGTGCATCACCTCAGACATTAATTAAATATCAGAAATTGGTTAACCACTTCAATACCAGGCACTTAGAACACTTCCCGCCCAGACCAATTTTCAGCTTTCAGTGCTGTTGCGCTTTAAATGACAATTGCACGGTTGTGCGATGCTGTACCCAAACAAAGTTTTTATCATTTTGTTCCCACAAATAGAGCTTTCTTTTGGTGGTATTTTTTTTTTAAATCAAAAAAGGTTTTATTGAAAAATGTACAATATCCAGTACATAGAATACATTTCCATTGTTCCATCTTTACAGATTATACACATGGACATCTCAAAGAGCATATACTTTTAACTGTATTGCACCATTGACCTTCCTTGGCCATTAATTTGATAATCCTATTCCATTTCGCCTCATCCCAGGGAAGTGTTATCCTTCCGCTCACACCTAGATAACTGTCAGCAGGAGGTGGACTGCGCATCCCCGGACATCGTACAACAGTATAACGTTGGATCATCACTAGTTCCCTAGGACTCAAACCTGGCATGTCCAACCATGGTGCCCACAGTCTCAAACTTGATCTCAGTACCCCTGTGCTGGTATATGTATTTCTCCATTAATAGGGTATTGCCCATATGTGTCACCCAGGTGACCACACTGGGTGAAGTGGAGGACTTCCAGCTTTTGGTGGTATTTGATTACCCCTGTGGTTTTTATTTTTTATGCTACAAATAAAAAAAGACGGAAAATTTTGAAAAAAAAAGTTTTCTTTGTTTCTGTCACAAAACTTTGTATAAGTACATTTTCTCCTTCACTGACGGGCACTGATGTGGCTACCCTGATGGGCACTGATGAGGCTACACTGAGGGGCACTGATGAGGCAGTACAGATTGGCACTGATGAGGTGGCACTGATTAGGTGCCACTGATGATGGGGCACATATATGCAGCACTGATGGGCACTGATAGGCGGCACTGATAAGCAGCACTAATGGGCACTGATATGCAGCACTGATGGGCACTCATAGGCAGCACTGATAGGTGGCACTGCTGGGTACTGATAGGTGGCACAGTTGGGCATTGGTCGGCACTGGTACATGGCACTGGTGGGCACTGGTGCATATAGCACTGTTAGGGATGGCGCTGGCAGGCATCACATATGGGCACAGTGCCATCCCTACAGTGGTGGTCTAGTGTAGGTTCCCTGGGGGTCCCTGGGCGGCCTCCAGATCTTCTCCCTGGTGGTCCATGGGCGGCCTCCTAATGTTGTCCCTGGGGGGGCTCCCTGGTGGTTCTGGTTGGCTCCCTGGTGGTCCAGATAAACATTCAGCACAGCCCCCCATCAGGAGAGCAGCCGATCGGCTCTCCACTACACAGGTCTGCAGACCTGAGTAGAGGAAAATACGATAAATGGCTTCTTCCTGTTTACACTGTGATCAACCGTGATTGGTCACGGCTGATCACATGGTAAAAAGCTTCCTAGGGAAGTCTTTTACCTCGATCAGTAATGCGGTGGGTCAGACTGACATACGGCACCACCGATCGCCGCAATGCACGCAATAGCAGGTTATCCTGAGGATGTCAGTAGATGCCCAGTCAGGATAATGAAGCCACTGCCCGGCCGTCATTTGTCAATAGGCCGTGCGGAAAGTGGTTAAACTTGGTCAAGATCAATGGTGTCCTCAATGCTGAGAAATACAGGCAGATACTTATCTATCATGCCATACCATCAGAGAGACGTGTGATTGGCCCCAGATTTATTCTGCATCAGGATAATGACCCCAAACATACAACCAATGTCAGTAAGAACCATTTACAGCGTAAAGAAGAGCAAGGAGTCCTGAAAGCGATGATTTGACTCCCACAGAGCCCTGATCTCAACAACATAGAGTTTGTATGGGATTACACAAAGAGACAGAATGATTTGTGGCAGCCTACATTCACAGAACATATGTGGTTAGTTCTCCAAAATTTTTGGAACAACCTACCTGCTAAGCTCCTTCAAAAACTGTGTGAAAGTGTACCTAGAAGAATTGATGCTGTTTTGAAGGTATAGGTTGGCCACACCAAATATTGCTTTGATTTAGATTTTTCTTCTGTTCGCTCACCTTGCATTTGTTAAATTGATAAAAATAAACAATTAAAAAATATACTTTACTTTACAGCATTTCATACATAATGCAAAGGCTCAGACTGTTATGAATCAACATATATGTAATAAACCAGTGTGCGCTGACCTCAGTTGACCTTCATAATTATGAACACAGGTTGTGTAAAACAAAGTACTAATCTTTCATTCCTCCTAGGTGTTGCAGCTCTCTCCACAACCCACTGGGTGATGGTATAAAATCTGTAGCAAAAGGAAAGAAAGGGGAGAGCGCACAGCCACCCTAGTGTATTACCATTTATTGTAACAGATAAAATAACAACAAAGGTTGCACTCACAAGGGGAATCTTTGGCTTCTTAAACATGGCAACTGTAGCCCAGGTGGGGAATCTCCTCTCCTGGCCAGTCCGCACTCAATGTGATAGCTCTGTAACTCCGGGAGAGACTGAGATGGCAAGCTGTAGCGTCCCACAGTGTGGTTCTCAGCAGCCGCACATGTGCCTGGGCCAGCCAGTGTCGCACAGCCCGAGTCAAATCCACAAGCGACAGCAGAGCAGGACGGTGTCACCACTCCATATGCCAAGTGGTTAGTGTGAAAACAACTACACGTTTCAAAGATGTGGCCTCCTTCCTCAGGTCCTGCCCTAAGCCTCCATTAGCCACACTATATGGGAAGAGCTGGCCCTCCCACCACACATATTCCTATGGGAGTTGACCGGCCGAAAGAAGATGATTGCCCCATCTAGGCTGCAATGGAAGAAGGGGACACACTAAAACCTAGCAACCTTCACAGATTTCATAAAATGAAAACGAATTTGATCTACACAGAGAAGATACATACAGGAATACAATTCCATCAGATTATTGGTAAAATTAATTTCAATCTTCTGTCGGTTGTGGATTGGACTTGCGACACTGGCTGGCCCAGGCACATGCGTGGCTGCTGAGAACTACACTGTGGGATGCTACAGCTTGCCATCTCAGTCTCCCCCAAAGTTACAGAGCTATCACATTGAGTGCGGACTGGCCGGGAGAGGAGATTCCCCACCTGGGCTACAGTTGCCATGTTTAAGAAGCCAAAGATTCCCCTTGTGAGTGCAACCTTGTTGGTTGTTTTATCTGTTACAATAAATGGTAATACACTAGGGTGGCTGTGCGCTCTCCCCTGTCGTTCATTTTGATACAGACTGTTATGAATGCAGCTTTGTGGTCAGTGCTTTGCAACAGTGTGTAGATCCAGTAACACACATTGGGGAAGAGGAATACAGAGAGACTAGTAAAAAGAATCTTGTAATAATCAGCAGCTCTTCTAAAAGTTCCCAAATAATGGACTGTACAATTTAGATGTGTTTCTGCATGTTAACCATATAGTTTGCTGCCCTGAAAAAGCACACGTGGTTAAAAAACAGGGATCCTATCAGAAGAAACATTCCTTGTCATAGCCAGATCTCTTATCCACCAACGGAGTCTTTCGTTTTTTTATTGGTGACTGCTCTGGGGCAGGGCACATCTGTGCATCATCATGCTCGGGGACTTGCCTACCCCTGAGCAGCCTTCTCTTCTGAATATCAGGCAGGGGTAACCTCCAACACATGATAATAGTTTCAGCATTGACCAGGGACTTTGCTTTCTAGCCATTTACCTTCTGATCAGCATAAGTACCTTAAATGTCCATGGTCAAAAGAACAAAATAATTTGTAAGTGCCTAAAGCAGCATGAACTCTAAATATGGCATTGTTCTAATTCTTCATAAAGCAACACTTATGTACTTTATGCACATAATACTTTATTTAAAAAAGAAAAACTTGAAAGATTGCAAAGATCGTAAAATAGTTTATATAAAATGAATATTAAAAATATATTTGCAAAGCAGTTAGCAGAAATATGCTGAGTATTTCTCAAGAAAGAAGAGAATGCCAAGAATCTATAAGTTACAGATTCTAGCCCAGCTGTAATAAACGTTTTATTCACATCACATCTGAAATGCAACTGATTGCTACACGTTCTATAAAGAGCACATATTCCTTAACAAACCCGTAGATGGAAAAACATGTTTGCTTTTAAAAGACTAAATTGTAAACATTATTTTCTGCCTTTTTACAAGATATACAGTATACCTCACGCTTGGAATGAGAAACAGTAATATATAAAAATGGAGCAGATGAATGTTATACTGATGCATTCATCCTTTAAAAAGGAAGGGGCTAAAATTATAATATGAATTTGAAAGCTAACAGTTGATTGATTGCACAATTGAAAATGTACATGCAACACAATCAAAACAAATATTTTCACTTGTATAGCTGGTTTGTAATTTAAAGGATGTGTAAACCATGATAAAGCCCCTTTCACACTGCTTTCCGATCAGGTCCGCCTGTCAGTTTTTCAGGCGGACCTGATCGGACACTCCATTCACCCCTATGGGGCAGCGGATGTCATCGGTGACATGTCCACTGACACCTGCTGCTATCCAATATGATCCTGTCTGCCAAATCCAGATGGATGGTGGCCCTATTTTCCATCCGTCTGGCGGATCGGTTGGGATCAGATGAAAGACAGGCCGTCCGTTTTCATCCAATCTCCCCATAGAGGAAAGCGGGACTCTGACAGGTCCATCTCAACACAGTGAGCGGGGACAGACCTGTCATCTGTCTGCTCAGCCGGGATCAGTGGAGCGATCCCCTGCTGAGCAATGCGGAGTCTGGCGGACAGACCACCCATGTGAAAGGACCCTAAGGCTTTCTTCCAACTTTCTTCTTGCTGGTGGTTTTCACATGATTTATCTGATAGCGTGAGCATACCTAATTGCCGATGATGCTTGATGAAAGTTAAAGTGGTATTAAACCCAAAAGCAAACCTTTATTATATTTCAGCTTACCAATTCTTAGATGTGTTAACTGCATTAGGTTTCTTTTTTTTTTACTTGTTTTCATTTTCACTGGTGATTCTGCCAGTAAGTCTGTTGTTTTTCTACTTAATTTTGGAAGTGCGGCTCACGTACTAGGTAAGTTATATGGTCAGCAAGTGGTTAAACTGGTCAGCTTTTATTTAATTATCCAAAGCCTTTAACTCAAAAGGAACAAAACTGTAACTGCTTAAAAAGTGTTAGCTGGAGATTGGCTTCAATTTGTTAGTGTTTCTAAATCTTCTAGTCCATGTAACACTGCCCCCCCTCCCACCGGACTGACAACAGCAAGGCTCCAAGAGAATTATCCACTGTTTCTGACAGAGTAACTTTTCTTATTGGACTATCACACTTATGCACAGGGGGTTATCATTGCAATTATAACTAAATGCCTGATTCAGTGATGAGCTTTTGATGTGCTGGCTTATAGTGAAAAATGTACGTCATATCACAGACTCCATCTCTCTGTATCCCATATACATGTAGGGGTGGCAGCATTGGCGACTGTTAGGTCTTTTGGGGGGAGGGCAGCAAACAATCACCCAGCTCCCCCCTCCCCCAAACAGCATGAGTAGCACGAGAGGCTCCCACCCCCTGCTGTTTGCCAGTAGGTCTGGCACTTACCCCATCATGGCGGGCAGCATGGTGCAGCGGCTCCATGGTATGATGCAGCGAGCAGATCCTCTCCTCCATGGACTGATGCAGCAGATCCTCTCCTCAATGGCGTGATGCAGTGAGAGGATCCTCTCCTCCGTGGAGGCTTCCAGCTCCCCCCCCTTCTCCTCCTAGGCATCCAATAGGAGCGCCTGTCCTTTCAGCCAATTGGGTGATGGGTATCAGGCCCTCTTCCAGATTGGCCTGGAGGAGAAACAGTGTTGCAACAGAAAATATTTATTCGCTCTTGCAACACACCTGGGCGGGCTCCAGACGCAATGCTCTGTGCCCGAGCCTACTCTGTTTTGAAGCCTATTAGAGCCTCTGGCTCTAATCGGTGCTTCAAAAGGCACACCCCCTTCCAATCCCCGCAATTGTAATTCATGCACCCAGCGTCCTGATAGGTAGCAGTGGTGGCAGGGATGGGGGGGGGGGCAGTGCCCGTGCGTCCACAATGGTCTGGATAAAGGAGTCCCTGCTTGGAAAGCTTAGGACTTGGGGCACCTTAGAGTGTCCAGTTGTAAACTGCCATTTATGTTATTATCTAGTTTGTGGTTATGATTACTCTAAAGAACTCTAAATACATTTTGACATGCAGTGTGTAAATAGCTAACACTTTTTTTTTATAATTGCAGTTATCCTTTAATGTAAATCTCTAGCATCCTCACTCAAAATCGTTTTAATTCAAATGTGCAAATTGCACTCTATTTCCATTAATCCACTAATCTGCTAATTTAAAATTCAAATTCAAAACACTCCAACTTCCAACAGGCTGTGCCTTCACCACCCTTGGTAATCGAGATTTCTCTTCAAGGGTAACTCCACTTTTGTGGGAAAATAATAGCAAATACAAAAAGTAATATAGTGTATACAATTGCTACACAAGTCATATTGTAATTAAAAATTATTAAAAATTACCTTTCCTCTTCAATCTGCAGCACTGTAATTTTCTGTAAAATACAATACAATATGGCTTCCTGTCCTGAAGGTGTTCTGTACACAGATGGTGTACCGAACACCCCCAAGAAATGTAATTTCTTGTTTATGTAATTGACTTACTGATTGTCCCAGAAGTCTGCATTAGGATACAAGTCATATTTTTGACATCCCCTGCAATAAAAATGTCATTTTTGGTGACATACTTCCAAAGAGAAATCATGTCTAAAGGGATGTAGACCCTACAACTTTCCTCATAAGAGCTCTGCAGGTGCAGCAGTTGTTGATCATTATAAAACCACTCCTATACAGATTCATTGTGCACATCGACAGAGACAAACAAACAGCTAATTCTTCAGAATAACACAAGGTCAAAATCTGCAACAAAGTTTGTTGAACTCCTTGCAACGTACATAAACCACCCAGAGGGGAATGTTTATTTCTCAGCAAAAGTTACTCTTTAGAGTGTATTTCCACTTTTGCAGTCACATTTGAGAAAACCCCACTATGTTTGTTATGTGTTCCCATTCACATAGCATACCTATTTTTTTGTTATCTTTTACATGTTTCTAAGAAGAAAGTGTCATGGCTCTAAGAATTTCTGAACAGTTCCACAGTGTCTTTTTCCCCACATAGAGTGAGCAATACATTATTAACCTACATTATATTTGTAACCCTTTGTTGGGACAAAGCGTGTTCCACTAGTTTACAGCTGATAATGAAGAACTGCAAATACAGTACAGACAGGATTCAATCTATTTTTTTTTTATTTCAATGATGTTTATTGAAAATATAAGTTGTACATAGAAAATCAAACAGCAGAATTGGCAACAAAAATAAAGGTACAGACAGTTTCAATTGCGGGCACAATAGAGAGGCATTATTCAAGAAGACAGGTTACCTAGGTAAAGGGTTCTGGGAACTTGAATGACTATCGTTCCCTCAATGGGAACCAGGTGGGCCTGCGGGCCACCCCTAATGGGATCAAACTGTGGCCTCAAGCAGCCCCTTATCGTTTCCTCTATCTCCCGGACCCCAACTCAGGCCCACTTACTATCTCACCCCTTTAGATGCCCAGTAAAGGACTGGAACTGTACCGCGAGGAGTATCAAAGTAACAATAAAAACCATAGAGTATTAAAAATTGTGTAGATGTTACAAATTAAAGGGACTGACGACTGGCTTCAGCAGTCCCTGGTGTCTTCGTACAAGTGGTTAAAGACCCTGAAGAAGCTGGGGGAGGGACAGGGGGAAAACCCTGTTTATTTTAGTGCAGATCCAAATACAAAGTCAATAAGGGTCTGCTCCCCTTCACATTGATGAGAAACTCTCCTCGCAGTTCCGAACCAAGCCCGTCCTCGAACATCAAACTACAAGAAAGTATGTAACGGTAACAGGCCCTAAATGTCTTAAAAGGCCAATTTGTTGGAACCTCAATACATAATGCTAATTGAACAGAAGAAGATAGAATTAGAAGGAAATTGAGAGCAAAGAAGAGAGAAGAAGTAAAGTACAGGTGCCTACCCAAGATCTCGACCGAAGAATGAAATGTATCGTGGTCACTTGGATTCCAGGCAGCAAGCATTAATCATGGCAGGATGTATAAGTGCTCATTACCTTATATCGAAACCCCGATGTGTCGAGCCCCTGGTTCCCAGATTTTGTCAAATTGAGAGGTAGAGTTCATGAGTTTGTGAGAAATCTTTTCTTGGGTCATGATCCACGATATTTTACATTTGGCTTGGTGAATTGAGACTTTTGGTGACTTCCATGCCCTCGATATTGTAATCAGGATTCATTCTTTTATCCACTTCAGCCCTGGAGGGATTTGCCCCCTTCCTGGCCTGAGCACTTTTTGCGATGCGGCACTGCGTCAATTTAAATGACAATTTTGCAGTTGTGCGACGTTGTACCTAAACAAAATTCACATCCTTTTTTTCCCACAAATAGAGCTTTCTTTTGGTGGTATTTGATCACCTCTGCATCCCTTCTGATCACCGCTATAAACAAACAAAGAGCAACAGTTTTGAAAAAAAAAAACAATAATTTTTACTTTTTGCTATAATAATGCCCAAAAAAAAATATAAAAAAGCAAATTTATTCATCAGTTTAGGCTGATATATATTCTACGACATATTTGTGGTAAAAAAATCGCAATAGGCGTATATTGATTAGTTTGCGCAAAAGTTGCCGTGTTTACAAACCATGAGAATTAATTTATGGCGTTTTTTACTATTTTTTATTTGCTACTAATGGCAGCGCTCTGCGATTTTTATCAGGACTGCAACATTGCGGCGGTCAGGTCGGACATTTTTGACACTTTTATGGGACCACTGACATTTATACAGTGATCACAGCTAAAAAAAATCACTGATTACTGTATAAATGTCAATGGCAGGGAAAGGGTTAACATGTAGGGCGTGATATAGGGGTTAACCTGTGTGTGTTCTAACTGTGTGGGGGCTGGCAGGGGCATGACAGATCAAACTGATCCTGATTACAGGGATCAGTAGATCTCTTTCATGCTGCCTGTCAGAAAGGGGAACCCCCGTTCTTCCTCTCTTACAGGTGATCGTGGATCACCCGCAGACATCGAGACTGCCCGGCCCACGGCCCCACTCTCAGATCGCGCGGCGGGCACACACGCATGCCACAGGCAGCACCCGCAACTGCGGCTGCGCGGATCACCATTTATAAATGCCGATCTGCGCAGTGGAGCCAACTTGCCACCATATATGTGCACGATACCATCGGCAAGTGGTTAAACATTTCTCCACAGCCCCCTCCTAAACGTTACAAAGCAGTGGGGGCATGTATGGATTTTTTAGCAAGTAGTTAGTACTTAAAGGCTTCATGCACACTGGATGTTTCTCTATCTCTCCTAGACGCCTTTTCTCCTGGCAGCGGCATTTTGTCAAAAAAACAGCTTGACTCTTGTAAAAGTGCTCAACTTTGCACTTTTAGCTCAACTTTTATCTTTGGATTGTATTGTATTGTGTGTGTTTCACAATGAAGTTGCTGCTGTTAGGTTATTGTTTTTTTAAGCAGCGTGGTTTTATACATTTTTTGATCTTGTAAAAGTATATAACACGCTTAGGTGCATTTAGCCAAGTCAAGCATTTGGATGTTCAGTCATTTCATTGGACAAAATACTAAGTTATTCTTGCCATTGAAATTAATTAACACTCAAGTGAGAAACAAGACCCGTGATAATGTGCATTTAGACGCATTTACACAAATCGTTTTTTATGCCAAAATGCTGCTGCCCTGGACACACTGGCTGTGGGGATTTTTTTTTATGCAAGGACACATAGTCTAAAATGGAGAGACATTTAAATAGGCTCTAAAAAAAAAGTGGCAGGCGCATTAATGAAGCCAAAAATACTAAAATAAGGACACAGATGCAATAGCATTTTTTTATGGAAAAATCCCCCCTGTCCCTTACACCAACCTGAGAATATCTCCTTTAGTTTTTTTTTTTTAAGTAATTGCTTTTTTGCTACCATACCTTTTTTTTTTTTTTTGAGAATCAAAGTAAATGGTTAATAGTTATTGATAGAATCTCTTGAACCAGACTGCTAGTTCTGACTTGTATTATAACTTGTATGTTTTTTTTTAGCTAAAGTACTTGTCTTTCAAAATGTTCTTTTTTCTTCGTTTATTTTTCAAACTCAAGATCCAAAAAAATCACAAGTCTGGGTTTTTTCTGTATGTCATGTACGCACATTGCATACATATTACAAATATTGTATTTTACTTATGGTTAAGGATAGAAAAAGTTAACAGTTTTGTCCAAATGTACTGCATAGGTCAGTAGTAGGTAGTATATATCAGCAGCCTGCAGAGTAAACTTTCAGGGCCAGTGATCTGTGTACCTCCAGAGAGTGTTTCTGAAAAGGTGAGGCACTGTGCCAGCTTGTGAGATTAAGGCTGAACTACAAACAGCTAAATACAATGATTAAATACGTATAAAGGATCCGTTTTACCTGTCAACTTATTTGTATTTTTGTACATCCAGTCCTGATATTTATACAGCTCTCCCATGCAGCACAGCTAGGCAAAGGGCGCCACATTCTCTGTTATAGTTAAAGGATAGGTTCACCTTTAGTAACATATGACATGTTACACTCATAGCTAGGGTGTAGCATGTAACATGTTGTTAAGTCAACTGCCACCATTCGACCCAATCCCCCATTGTAACAGCAGGCGGCGGATCTTCTCCCTGTACCTGCTGTCACAATTCAAAAACAGCACAGGCTCCACCTGCATGCCACATCATTCATTCACAGAGTTATGTGAATAAATGAACTACAAGTATGATCAGCGATTGCAGCTGACAGCTTGTAGTTCTCAATGAACTACAAGGGCACTGGTGAGCATCCTTGTAGTTCATTGATCTCCCTGCAGTACAGTGACTGCCAGCCTGATGGACAGACAGAGTGCTGAGAGTCTGCAGGATCCTGGAATTGTACCCACAATCTGCTGATCATAGCTGCAATGCTTTAAAGGCTCCTGCAAAAAAAATGTGCATTTTAAAAAAAAAATGATAATCTAAAACAAAGGAGCTGGTTGTAGACTTGAGAAGGAGGAAGACACTCGTGACCCCTGTCTCCTTTCGAGGAGTGGAAGTGGATGTAGTGGGGGTGCACATAGATAATAAGCTGAACTGGAGCAAGAACACTGAACTGCTCTATAGGAAGGTCCACAGCCACCTCTATTTTTTGGGAAGGCTGAGGTCTTTTAACAACGGCCAGACAATGCTGAAGATGTTTTAGGGGTCTGTTGTGACCTGCGCTCTCCTGAATATAGTGGCATGCTGGGGAAGCTGGATTAGGGTGGCTGACACCAACAGACTCAACAAACTGACTCACAAGGCCAGTGATGTTGTTGGATTTAAGTCTTTAACAGCAGTGTTAGAGAGGAGAATGTTGTTCAAGGTACGTTCAGTCTTGGACAACTACTCATACCTACTCCACAATATGCTGGTCAGTCTGCGGAGTACCACCAGTGATAGATTGTTACAACCATGATGCACCACAGAGCAACAAAGGAAATCTCTTGCTAACTGCTCACTGGGCAAATATAGTGGCGGGTGGGCCCTTGGCGGATAGCAGTTTGGCGCATGTCCTTCCGCCACCGAGGATTGCAGGGCATTTCTCTTTGCCTCCTGTTGCCTCCTCCTCCTACTCCGCTTCCTCCTCCTCTACCACCTCCTCATCCGCTCAGCGTAACACCTTCACCACCAACTTCAGCACATCCAGGGGGAAATGACAGCAGGCTGTTTTAAAACTGATATGTTTGGGGGATAAACCCCACACTGCGCAGCAGCTGTGGATGGGCAGTGAACAACAGACCGATGAGTGGTTGTTGCCATTGAGCCTCAAGCCCGGCCTGGTGGTGTTGGATAATGGGCAAAATCTTGTAGCAGCTCTGGGCCTAGTCGGTTTGACGCACATCCCTTGCCTGGCGCATGTGCTGAATTTGGTGGTGCAGAAATCTCTAAAACACTACCCGGATATGTCAGAGCTGCTCCAGAAAGTGCGGGCCATCTGGGCACGCTTTCGGCGTTCTCACCCTGCTGCTGCTCGCCTGTCTGCGCTGCAGCGGAACTTCGGCCTTCCCACTCACCGCCTCCTATGCGACGTGCCCACAAGGTGGAACTCCACCTTGCACATGCTGGAGAGACTGTGCAAGCAGCAGCAGGCAATAGTGGAATTTCAGCTGCAGCACGCACGGGTCAGTCGCTCTAGGGAACAGCACCACTTCACCACCAATGAGTGGGCCTCCATGCAAGACCTGTGTACCATATAGCAGTGTTTCGAGTACTCCACCAACATGACCAGTGCCGATGACGCTGTTCTCAGCGTTACTATCCCACTTCTATGTCTCCTTGAAAAAACACTGGGAAATGATGGAAGAGGATGTGGCACAGGAGGAAGAGGAGGAGGAAGAGGGGTCATTTCCACGGTTATCAGGCCAGTAATTCACAAGTGGCTTGGAGGGTGGGTTCCTGCACCAACATAGGCCAGGTAAAAAAAATTCAAGCCAGGGCACAGTTCTGGAGGATGAGGAGGATGAGGATGATGATGATGAGGAGGAGGAGGAACCGTGTTCACAGCAGGGTGGCACCTAACGTAGCTCGTGTGCATCACTGGAGCGTGGCTGGGGGGATACAGAGGACACAGATGATACACCTCCCACAGAGGACAGCTTGTCTGTGCCACTGGGCAGCCTGTCACACATGAGCGACTACATGCTGCAGTGCCTGCGCAATGACAGCCGAGTTGCCCACACTTTAACTTGTGCTGATTACTGGGTGGCCACCCTGCTGGATCCCCGTTACAAGGACAACGTGCCGTCCTTAATTGCCTCACTGGAGCGTGATAGGACGATGCACGACTACAAGCGCGTGCTGGTAGATGCACTGCTGAGGGCATTTTCAAATGACACCAGGGGCTCAGTGGAAGCACAAGGCGAAGGCAGAGCAGGAGGAAGAGGTCGCCAATACAGCTGTGGCACCGCCAGCACCTCAAAAGGCAGGGTTAGCATGGCCAAAATGTGGAAAAGCTTTGTCAGCAGCACGCCACAACAAACAGCACCACCAGCTGCTAGGCAACATCTTAGCAGGAGGCAGCATTTCAGCAATATGGTGGATAAGTATGTGTGCACATGCCTACATGTACTGACTGATGGGTCTGCCTCATTCAACTTCTGGGTTTCCAAATTGGGCACATGGACTGAGCTTGCCCTTTATGCCTTGGAGGTGCTGTCCTGCCCTGCAGCCAGTGTTTACAGACTTGTCTGTACTTTGTGCAGAATAGACATTTATACCGGCCTCACACAGCCATTGGTATACTTAAGTGAACTTATTCTTATACTTGTTTTTTTTAATATGTCTCAATATTTTGGGGGCTACCCCAATTAGAAAAAAACCAAACAAACAAAAAACAGTGTTGGCTACCTCCTCCTCCACCGCCACTTCCACCACCTACACCGCCTTGGGCACCGCCTCCTCAACCTCCTACTCCACATCCACCTCCTCCTCCATTTTTTATTTTTTAATGTGATTTTAAGTTATTTCACTATCCACATTTGTTTGCAGGGCACTTGTCCTACTCTTACCCCCATTTTGCTTCCTTTTGTAGCACTCTAGCCCTTTCCAGGACTTGTTTTAGAGCCATTTTTGTGCCCAAAAGTTTGTGTCACCATTGACTTCAATGGGGTTCGGGGTTAAGTTCGGGTCAAGTTCAGGGCCCAACTCAAACTTTTTTGCGAAGTTCGGCCACACCCGCCGAACCCGTACATCCAGGTGTCCGCTCAACTCTATTGGTAATTTTATTATTGTTATTGTGTCTTGTTTTCATTCGTTATTGCGATTTTATGTTGTATTTTTTTAATGTAACTGCATTTTAATAATTTACCATTAGGTTTGATAAAGTGTTCTGATTTCTGAATAAAGGTGAACTTAGCCTTTAAGGAATACCCCCAACCTGAGTAAAAGTACAGCAGCGGACTGATATAGTCACTGCACTCTCTCCTCCTATCTGCATGCAGGTCTCCCAGTCCTGCTCCTCTTTCTCCCAATCTGAGTATTGCTGTATAGGAGAATGATGTAGCTGACATCAAGTCAAATTCAGATACTTATACTAGTTGCTTTTTAAAAATACATTTTAATAATACTTAGCTGAATTGGTGTGTCTTTCAGATCTGCATGGTGTTCGGCTTTAAATTCAGAATTAAACATGTTTCAGATAATATATTTTAAATAAAACACAGTCTAGTTGGCATATTATCAGAATTTACTTTGGATGTCCTGACAACTAATGGGATGCCCTGTAAATATCCCTTATATGGGGGTATACAATATAATATTATACAATCACAAAGGTGTGTGTCTACATTTAAGCAAGGTGACTTTGGGATTTTATGCTAAGGACAACCATGATCATTCCACTGTCTGTGAGTTATCCTCCGAGAATAGATGTTTATTTAACCATGTTCGATTAAATTAGGGCAATGGACCAGAATTATATTGTGAATATCTCTGTCTCAGATGACTTGTAATTAAAAAGAAAGCTCCTTTCAATGTAAAAATGACAAATCATTTGTCACTCTAGAGTTAAATACAGGTATAAACATAATGTTCTATGCACAGTACCAACAGTTCCTACATCACATGTATCGTCTGCAAGATCCAGCTTGCTTAACTTGTTTTAATTGTAGACTTTAGTTCCACTTTAACCAATCCAAAAAATCTGTTTATGTTCTGACTACTATAAACTAATGAAAACTGAATTGTCTTATCAAAAAGTCCTATGGTGCCAGTTAAACAGGTGGTCAAAGTTTCAGCTTTAAAGCTAAGGTCCCAAAGGTGGCAAAGGGGTGGTAAAAACAGACAGTTTACTACCCCTAACCCCAACCCCAACCCAACCACACTACTCACCTAAAATCTAACATGGCAGCCAGAAGGGTTCATACACACGCAGCATGTTAAGTTTGACAGGTGGCACTGCCTCTCAAACATACTCATTGAAGTCAATGGGACTGCATTAAAACCACTCATGGTTGCAGCATAGTAGCTCAATGCAACATCCACCTTTGCCTAAAAAAAGGCTTTTAGGAGGTGGCAGCATCATCTCCTAAAGCCTGCAAACATGTGCATTATAATACAATTGCTGATATGCAAATTAAATCTACAAAACATAGAACCCAAAGTTCAGTTCCAATTGCTTTTGTAGCACTCCTGCTTTCTGGGTACTTCAGAATGACTGTGACAGATTAGCATTGAACACCTAAGGGTGAAATCCTTGACTTATTGTGGGGTAGAAAGAAAGTAATTTATTTAATTTTTTGCTCAGTAAACACTGGAGGCAGGATTAGAGGCACAGAATAACCAATTAGCTGGAAACAGGATTAGAGGCACAGAATATCAAATTGTCTGGAGACGGGATTAGAGGCACAGAAAAGTCAAAAATAGAAAAAATATCTGAGGTCTTTCAGTAACAAGTATTATAGTTACTGGTCCGTTAACAGCAGCCAAGCAGATTACATTGACTCAGTAAGAGTAGTCAATGTCTGTTGTTGGTCCTAGCAATCTTTCACTTTCCTAAAGTAGATTTAAGGCCATTGATCCTATGCAAGTAGTCACAGGTACTTTAGTGAATGAGCAGTGAGAACTTGCAATGTCCATATTCAGCAGCTTCCCCCAAACTTTCCAAGGCACTTTCAGCACAGAAGACCCTTTACAGATGCTCCATATAGGAAGCCATCTTTCTGCTCTGCTCCCGCTGGATGTACGCAAAGCAGCTGAAATACTCTTGCCTTTAGCACAGGCGCCAACTGGGGCAAGGTCCAAGAGATAAAGACCATCTTCACAGTGGCAGTGAAAGAAGAAGGAAGAAACCTAATGAACACAGAAAATATCAGCAAAGTTCAGGCTGGTTACAGCCAAGCTGCAAAAACATTAAATTTAACTAGGGACACATCCGCTTAAGGCAGGGTCCCAACGCTTTCAGTCAGTTTTTTTAGGTTAAATCAAAAAAAGGAGTGTGGGACTTCTGAACCATTTTTGAGTGTATTCAGTGGGGTTCAGTGAGGTGTGAAATAATCAAATAGTTTTCATATTTTATTTTATCTTTAATTCATGAAAAAAACAAATTATTTTGCTTTGAATATGATTTTAAACGTTGTATGAATTGTATAAAATTACACTGGCACACACAGTGGTGTGTCAGACATGACCTTTAAAGTGGTAGTAAATCCTCCTATCATTTTCAGCCAAGGAAGCCACCATCTTGGCCTCTTTTTAATCTACAACTGCCATGATGCTGCACGTGTGATCAGCTATGACACCATCCATTGGATGGTTTGACTGTTTGGTTTAGAGCACAACCAATGGGAGTGTTACATTTCCGGCACGTGACAGAAATTGAACTGGTTTTTAAACTGTTAAATGGATGGGTTTACTACCGTTTTAAATATGCATATGTAACAGATGAGATTAGATTTCAATAGGAAATCACATTTTACTGAATTGGGGCTGTGTAAGGTAATAATTATGTTATGTGAGCAAGGGGGGACTGGACCCCTTTGGCCTGGGTGGACAAATACAACCAACTGATCCTTCCATAGTATAGACAGATTTCTGTGAACTAAGGAAAGTGCGCCATGGTGATGAATGTGTTCGTGGATTCAGTGAAAAGTAGGTCCTAAAAGACAGTTTTTTATGGCACACTTTTTCACATCTTCCATCATGACATCTTAGAGCCAAAAAAGAAGTCAGTAATAAAAGGCTTTACTCTGCCAGTCACTGTGATTGCACGTCTAAACAAGGAGCAGGTAGCTATATGATGTGCAGCATGACTCACAATGTCCATATGGTGAAATGTCTCTGCTTACATAGAAACATAGAAAAGTGACGGCAGAAAAAGACTAAGTAGTCCATCAAGCCTGTCCATTTTTTTTTTTGTTTGTTTGTTTGATTTTATTGTTTTTCTTTTTAACCTCGTTGTCTGACTATAGATTTGGGCCTCATACACACAGACGTTTTTTACTGCCGCGTTTTTGAGCATTTTTTTTGCAGCTCTCCATGTTATTCAATGGCCCCATACAAACACTGATGTTTTTGAGCTGTAGATAGCGTCGGCATTAGTGAGCTAAAAGCAGAACTCACGGCCAGCGCGTTCTGAAGCTGCAGCTTTAGAACGTTTTTGATGCTGAGCCGGCAAAACGCTCACTAACGCGCATTAACGCTGTAGCGACATTAACCTGCATTTTTAACGCCAGCCTTTTCAGGTTAAAAAATAGCAGAGGAATGTTTTTTTAAACAAAACGCCCAGTGACGCCGACGCTCACTAATGCGCATTAATGCCGATGCAAAGCGCAGATGAAAACGTGTTTTTGACGCCGATTTTTGCCTGACGTTGGTTCCGACGTTTTGCTATTATGCCGTGTGTATGAGGCCTTATGTTTATTCCAAGCATGTTTGACGTTGTTTACTGTTGTCTCACAACCTCTGCTGGAAGTTTATTCCAATCATCAAGCACCCGTTCAGTAAAATAATACTTTCTAAGATTAGTTTTGAACTTCCCCCCAGTTAGTTTGAGGTCATGTCCCCGTGATCTTGATTTTGGTTTCATATTAACCACTTGCCGACCGCCGATCGGCATCTGACGGCGGCAAAGTGGCTCGTTCCCGCAAAACGCCGTCATACGACGGCGGCTGCGGGAACGAGTTTAGTGAGCGCGTGCGCGCCGCCGGAGGCGCGCCTGCGCGCTCACTGTGTTCGGGGAGGGCCAGGGAGTGGGTGCGGCGGCTTCGATTGCCACCGGCTACCCGCGATGGCCCCCCGGAGCGAAGGAGCGGAGGTCCGTGTATGTAAACACGGACCTCCGCTCTGTGTGAGGGGGAAGGGCTGTGATCACAGCCTTCCTGTACGTGAAGGCTGTGACCACTTCCCTTCCCCAGATAGTGCAGTCCCCCTACAGTTAGAACACGCCCAGGGAACATAGTTAACCCTTAGAGCGCCCCCTGCAGGTTAACCCCTTCACTGCCAATGGCATTTACACAGTAATCAGTGCATTTTTATAGCACTGATTGCTGTATAAATGCCAATGGTCCCAAAAAAGTGTCATAATGGTCCGACATGTCCGCTGAAATATTGCAGTACCGCAAAAAATCGCAGATCGCCGCCATTACTAATAAAAAATAAAAAAAATAAAAACCCCAAAAATGAATTCTCATCATCCGTAAACGCGACCACTTTTGCGCAAATTTTTACGTGACTAATGACACATTTACGGTAACCGTCACTTCCCCAATTGGACGTCCCCCGCGAGATTCCCAATTGATACAAGGGACCCGCACAAGATTGACATCCCCCTGACGTGATAGACCCCTTCCCTTCACCAGTGTCGGAAGTGCATGTCCTTCCGACACTAGTGTCGGGAAGGGGGAGTGTGTCTCGCCTCCAGGCACAAATGTATGTGCCTGGAGGCGAGGAAGCGAGGCCCCCCGGTAGCGCCCATCGGCCACCGTTAGCTTCGGCGGCGTGGGTGAGGGACCGGGAGGGGCTTGTGTCACTCGCGCGTCCGCGCGGAGGCCGC
>BLSH010004297.1:404712-435413 GCA_018402905.1 Glandirana rugosa
AGTGTCAAAATGGTCCGACATGTCCGCTGAAATATCGCAGTACCGCAAAAAATCGCAGATCGCCGCCATTTTTAGTAAAAAATAAAAAAAAATTAAAAACCTCAAAAATGAGTTCTCATCATCCGTAAACGCGACCACTTTTGCGCAAACCAATCAATAAACGCCGATTGCAATTTTTTTATCGCAAATATGAGGAAGAATATAAATCGGCCAAAAACGGTGAAGAAAAATGTTTTTTTATTTTTTTTTTTGGATTTGTATTCTAGCAAAAAGTAAGAAATTTGGGGTTTTTTGCAAAATTGTCGCTCTTCTTTTGTTTATAGCGGCGATCAGAAAGGATGCAGAGGGGATCAAATACCACCAAAAGAAAGCTCTATTTGTGGGAAAGAAAGGACGCAAATTTCGTTTGGGTACAACGTCGCACGACCGCGCAATTTTTCAGTTAAAGCGACGCAGCGCCAAATCGCAAAAAGGGCTCCGGTCCTAAAGCTGGAAATCCTTCCGGGGCTGAAGTGGTTAAAAAGACTGCCCACCTGAACCTTATTTACCCCTTTGATGTATTTAAAAGTTTCAATCATGTCTCCCCTTTCCCTTCTTTCTTCCAGACTGTACATATTAAGTTCCTGAAGTTGCTCTCAATACGTTTTATATCCCAAACCTTTCACCATTTTTGTTACCTGTCTCTGAACTTGTTCTATCTTATCAATATCTTTTTGTAAATGAGGTCCCCAGAACTGGACACAGTATTCTAAATGAGGTATCACTAAAGATCTATACAGTGGTACTTTGGTTCATGAACTTAATTTGTGAATTGACTCTAATTGTGAATTGACGCAAATTTTCCCATAGGTTTCCCATGTAAATCAGGTTAATCCGTTCTGAACTTTTTTTATTTTATATATACAGTAAAATGATGAAATGTATGTACAAAAAAAATAGTTTAAACATGTATTACATAAGGTCTTTTACATTAAGTTGACTTTTTTCATGTGTACATCTAAAAAGAAAAAAAAATCTATAGTTCCTCTTTAATCCTTGTTTGAAACAATCCCAAACCCCATTTTTTAAATTCAAAGCAAACTCATTTGTGCATCCAGGTCTCCATGCTTTATTTTGCTGATAGCCATGGCCATCTTGATTAAGGTCTGATGACTCATCATGGAGCATGCCCGTAGCATGGAAGTGCAATTATTTTAGTAAATTTACTAAAGCAGCTTGTCCCCAAGGCTCTGTTCTATCAGCTGATAGATTGGATAGATTGAGGACAGTGGAAGAAGGGGAGGATCAGAGAAGACAGGATCAACCAGTTTTTTTACACAATGTGGAGGATTAACAACTTAGTTTCCACAGTGAGTATAACAAGCATGCTTTCCTGTATATAAAGTACAGACTGATTTTACTGTTGTGGATTTAGTAACATTTTAAAAACCATAGAAAATCAGAATAGATGCATATTTTTTTTATAGAAACACCTGATTTCATGTCATAAAAACGTCACCCTTGACTGCATTAAATGGCTGAGCGGAGTCATTGGGTAAAATAATGTGAAATATCTACTTAAAATAATGGCGACAAGTCCAATTTGACCATCAAGAAATGTCTAATACAAAGATCCCACAATAAGGGTTGTTGGATAACCTTATATTTTATGTCAAATTCCATTTAATAATTTTATTTTTACAACTCCCCAAATATGCGGAGATAGTTCCAGCCAATGGCACGAGTACGACTAAAGGAATAAACCTGTCTTTTGCATATTTTTAACACCCTATGAGTGCATAAACATAGCCAAGTCAATAAACATCCAAGGAAGATGGTAAACACAACGGTTACTTGATATTTAAAGAAATACGTTAAAGAGAACCTTAAAATTTTAACTTTTTTCAAAAATATGTTTCACATTTTATTCAAATATGAATAGAATTAATATCCAAATAAACCAGCCTGAGTGAAATATGCAAACATAATTGCTTTAGGACTTTTAGGCACATTTCTATTAAGTGTACTTTTCAGTTAATATGGCGTGGTGCCACATAAAAATGATTTATACTGAAAATGGAGTAACATGATTCGAAAGTCTGCCTCAGCAATATATTGTAAGGCAGGCTGCCATAATCTACACACATTAGTTAAAAGGCTCGACCATAGAGGCATTATTTCTGACAAGTAAAATGGCCTACAACCACAAGGGGTGATTAATAAGCCCAGCCTCTATGGTATGCCAAATATATTTCAAAGCATTGTTTCAGTGTTACGTTACTGCATTAGCAATTGTTTTCATTCCCTCTGTATTTTGTATGTAAATTGTTTAGCTTATTTAATAATTTAGAAGACTGTTGACTAGGCCAAATGTATGAAATGCAAGATGCATAGGTAAACTGTATTACTTTAAGACTCCACTCCTCTATTTTTTAAAAAAGGTGGGTGTGCTGAAGAGGCTATGGGAAACTTTTTGTACAGTGCATATAACCCATAAAGACTAAACTGTCATATTTTTTGTTTTGGATAGACTGGGGGAATCTTGGAACCTCTGTCATAGTTTTTATTACAATCTGTGGGAATTAAAATGTCGGGGGTACACTTGCCATCAGAGCAAATTGAAGGAAGTTCTAAAATTTTAGTTAACCCAGGGACTGGATTACAGAGAAAATATCCCAGTAGAAATACCTATTTGGTGGGGTTTTCCCATACTTTGGGATGACTCCTTTTTAATTCCTGTTCTATCTCCAGAGCAGGGAGTGAAGAAAACATTCCTTAACAAGGACACAAGCAGCAACAGATATTTGAGGTCTACAACTCAGTGCAACTAAAGGCAAAACCTTTTTTTTAGTTTTGGATAAAGTGGTGATGAATTACATTACGTCATTTTTTTATTGCTGTCTGTGCCTCCGTTAGGGAGATTTGCCCTCTCCATTTGTCCTGTTTATCAATGAAAGTGAAAGTAAAAGGAAATCCCAAATTTGGGTTGTCCCCAGATAAATAATAGAGGGGAAATCTTTCAACGGGGACACTAGCTCTAGTGACCTGGGGGTCCCCAAGGGATTTCCTCTCATTTCCTGTTTGGCTATGGGACAGGTAGTGAAGGGAAATCTCCCCAATGAGGGACAGATGGTAAAAAATAAACTAACAGGGGTTATGACCCTCCTTTACTTTATCCAAAAACTTTTTGCCTATAGTTCTACTTTAACATTTCCCAACTCGATTCAAAATGAGAATATAGGTTTTGGCTTGATTGACACTACAAATTATTCAATCCTTCATGCTTTCCATCAGAGCAACTGGAAGTGCATTATCGCTTTGTTTTGTATTATTTATTTATTATAGGCATTTATATAATGCCATCAATGTATGCAGTAATTTACATACTGTATATTCACAACAGTACCTACTTTCAAATTGTGTGCAAGCTGAGGTTATTCCTGGAATTCAGTTTGAACAGCATCTATCAGAAGTACAGGTGACACAATGGACATGGGAAAAATTCCACTGTGTAAATACATATGGCACTGCTGTTAACTGGACTTACACTTTAAATGGTGAGGATGTCAAACTAACTAACAGACTAAGAGAAAAAATGGAATGATTGCTACATAAGTAGAACTTATTCTATCATTAAAAGAAAATAACAGGCATAATTTCGTAACACACAGGTTGAAGAGTAATATACCTCTATATATTTTTTGGTGTTGGATATACTGATTAACAAAAACAGTTATGTTACACATCAACTTAAGAAGCCTTTCACTGACATCTCCATGTCTATGTGATTGCGGGTTCAGTTAGGCATTACAGGCAATGTATACATTTCAGGAATTCAAAGCCCGAAGCCACAAAAATAATTTGTGGAAATGATCATTGGCTGAGGCATTAAAATAATCCTTTCACTGTGCAGGTGTTTGAGAGTAATAAAGGCAGACAATCTCTGAAACGTGTCAGACTGAAAAAAAATCACATAATGAAAAGTCATTCCAGTAAGCAGTAATGTAAGATTGCATATATGTGGCTTAAGCTTTATTAGTAAAATGGACAATTATGGGAGCATTGTATTGGGAGGTATATGTTTGGCCTACATTAGTTGCTGAAAAACCTGTGGAGGAATTACACCCATGGCATTCCACATGGCTATAGTATGACTGACTGGTAAGAAGTGTCTCATTGGGATTTCTCTCAGCCTCATACTTTTCTAATAGCAATGTTGTGAGACTTTTTAAACTGGCCTCATGCACACAGGACATGTTTGGACTGTTTTACAGTAGCTGTTTTTAGCTGCAGATGTTTTTTTTCTACAGTCAATGAACTCTCCATCATGTTATCCTATGTGTTCATTCACACATAGGCTGTTATCAATTGTTTTTAGCAGTGACTTTTTGAGCTGTAAAAAAACCCAAGACCAGTGGGTTCTGAAAGACGTTTTTCAGCTGTAAAACCTCTCAAACACTTAAAAATGCTCAAAAATGCTTAAAAACACAGCTAAACACCAATCCCCAATGTTTTTGGACGTTTTAGATCAATCGAGGAAAAAACAAATGCTGGCCCTTTAAGAACGCAAAAAAACTTGCAAAAACGCTGTAATATAACACTACTAACAGCTGAAAAAAATCATTTATAAGTTACTGACGTTTTTAGGATTTTTTTTTTAATGCCTTGTGTGCATGAAGCCTAATAGGGAAGAACATTTTTGGGATCAACTTCTCTGAGACTGATTATCTCAATTAAAGCAATTCTGTAGGAGAAGAACCTCCAGGCAACAGTGAAGAGCTGCTGACAGCTGGGCTTTCCCAGCAGGATTCCCACTGAAGAATGACACTACCATAAGTGCAAGCTTCACATTACCTCTCTACCCACTCCAAGTAAATTTAAAGATTTCTATGTTTTGTTACGAAGATCGGTGGTCCAGCCATGCTTCCTTGTTTCAGTTCTCATAGCATTAAATGTTCCCTTAAAATAGCAAATTTGCAACAACAGTGTAGAGCAAAGTTCTTGCTTTGTTCAATTAAAGAAAAGCAATATCTTGTAAGTTAGGTTAAAAAGATATGTGTCCATCAAGTTCCTCCAAAAGACAAAATAAATAAATTAAAAACTTTCACCCTCAGAAACCTAAACCTGCAGCTGATCTAGAAGGCAAAAAAAAAGAGTGGTCCAATTTACTCCACTAGGGTAAAAATTCCTCCCTGATTCCCTCGAGCCTGCCTTGCCGAGTTAGATTTGTTCAAACATTTGTAGGGATATTCTAAAAAATTACTTGCCAGAACATACTTTCTCGCCATCATTGAGTCAACCCATTTAGTTCAAAAGCCCCTAAAATGTTATACAGATTTGTTATGTGAATGGAATCCAGGTGTATTATACAGATTTTTTTTCAATTTTTTTATGTATGACTTTTCCTCAATGGAAACCACATTCACAGTCAGATTTTCATTCCTTCGAGAAACATTTGCCATCCTGGTCCCTTGAATTCTCTTATTACTACGGCTAAAAGCAAACTCTGATTTGACCCCAATAACTATTAGAAAATCAAACAAATGTTCAGAAAACTAAATTTTTTAGCAATTTTCCACTGGTGTATGGCCAGCTTTAGCCAATTGGATATTCCTGGATCAACAGTCTACAGTGTCACTACTTGTAAATAATATTACCGTGTATACTCCAGTATAAGCCGACCTGAATATAAGCCGAGGCACCTCATTTTACCACAAAAAACTGGGAAAAGTTATTGACCCGAGTATAAGCCTAGGGTGGGAAATGCAGCAGCCAGAACACAGGGACAGGGAGCCAGAACACAGGTATTATAGCCAGAACACAGGTATTGTAGCCAGAACACAGGGACTCAACCATTACACAGCACAGGTATTGTAGCCAGAACACAGGGATTGTAGCCAGAACATAGAAGAGATGAGTAAGGTAGATTCACAATGTACTTCTATTTTGTGCAAGAAAAACATCCAACCTCTTTTTGAAGCAATCTACAAAGCTGACTAGAACTCATAGTTCTCCTTAATTGCCCTTTTTTCCAGAGAGAATAAACTATGCTGTATATCACCTATAAACAGTACATCACCTGGACTTTAGTATTCATGCATTGGAGATGCTGATCTGGCTATGTTCTGCAGATATGGTGAGAGGCCATTTATGCACACTATGTTTTTTCAGAATGATTTTTATGAGGGATATTTTTCCCTTACTATAATCTCATGATCAGTTCTAGTCTTGTAACATGAGTCTTTGTGGTCTCTGATAACTCTCTTCTGTGCAATTACCCCACCAGATTAAAATGTTATTCCTATTTCCATTTAACATGGTACATATTTGCATTACATATTGCATTTTTAAATTATTCATCTTAAACCAGAGAGGGAAATTATGAAGAATTATTTATTTACTTATTTCAGGTACTTATATTGCGCTGTCAATTTATGCAGCGCTTTACATATATATTTACATTCACATCAGTCCCTATCCTCAAGGTGCTTACAATCTAAGGTCCCTAACTCACATTCATACATATACTAGGGACAATTTAGACAGAATCTAATTTACCTACCAGCATGTCTTTGGAGTGTGGGAGGAAACCGGAGTACCCGAAAGAAACCCACGCAGGCACAGGGAGAACATGCAAACTCTAGGGAGGTAGTGTCGTGGACGGGATTCAAACCAGTGACCCTTTTGCTGCCAGGTGAAAGTGCTATCCACTACACCACTGTGCAAAAAAGGGGTAAGGTTTCTGGAAAAAAACTTGATTAAAAACTTAAGACTCTTATCGTGGCTGCAAGAAAATAAAACATATTTTTTAGGTAGTTAGAGCAAATAACGCCTGGTTGCAGGTCACAGGGTGACAGATACCCACTCTCACTTCCGGTCAGATTGCCGCAGCACACCCAGCAGATGTTCTCCTCCCCGAGTTCCCCTCTCCCTGCTGTCACAGGTCCCAGAAGCCTGTGGGGCCATTCACAAAGCACATGGCTTGCCCATGCATGGTAGGAAACCAGCTGTGAAGTTGCAAGGAATCACAGTCAGCTGACCACAGTAAACATGCCAGTGTCCCAGTGTCAGGGACCTAAAGACCCGTGAAGAATTGGTTCAGATGAGGACAGCACTTTTTTTTAAAAAGTCAGCAGCTAGAATATTTGTAGCTGCTGACTTTGCTGATTTTTTTTTTAAAACAGGTCAAAGAACCGCTTTAAAAAGTAAAAACTCCTCTCTAACAGCCTTCCTATAAACCCTCATCTGTGCATTCCTCTGAAACTAGTTTCCTTTTTTCTTTTTTTTTTTACAAGAATTCAGTGCTTCTGATTTAGGGCTAAGACAAGCCATTGCCCTGTCCATAGAGTACAACCTTGTTGTTCAATGAGGTATTCCTATCATTAGAATGAATAATTCTTTGATCAATATATTCATTGTGAAGTAGAGATATTTATTTTATGACTATGCATACTTTAGTCTGTGATACGAAATGCAAAAATTAACATTTTCATTTTTTTATTTTTATAGTTACCCCCTCCACCTATTTTTTCACCATTGTATTTTAGTGACCTCTTTTTTAAAATTTCTTCTATAAACATTTCAAACTTGCATTTACTGAAGTGGATAACAAAATAATCTGCATTTAAAGACGAACAACAGAATGGCCTTCTATATAACAGCTGACAAACCATATTGATTCATTTTGTACACCTTTATTGCACTAATTTATTCTCTCTGCACCTAAATTTCTTGCACTTTGAATACTGGCAAGTTCAGTTATTATATTGTCATCTCAATGCTCTGCAATTAAGTCATTTTTATTGATTCGCAGCCAATGTGTTGCTGAGACTTGTTTTAATCAAATCAGGTTTTTTTTATTGAACATCAAGAAATTAGCACGTTGACAACTCATTTTCTTCTCCAGTGTCTTGGTAACGTGTGTTACTGTTTTGAGGCTTGTGAAGAGTTATCTGATTTTCCTTTTTTTATTTTTCTGTTTATTTCAAGCATATTATAGAGATGCCTTTTCAGATATTAAAACATTGGTGGTGTAGCCTATAGAGCATATATATATTTTATCTCAGTACACCATGCCAAATCGCATGGCAATGTACAGCAACGGAATGCTGTAAATTGCTGTGAATTAAGTTTATATTTTGTACACTTCAAATAAAGTTCATACAACAAAAAAAGTGGGAGCCATGTGATGCACTGAATCGTGCACTGCACTGCCCCCTACCATAGCCAGCATGGGAGAACTGTCGCAGTGGTAAAGTGCCCTCCGATGTGTGTGAATTTAGCCTCAAGAATATCTAAACCAATAAAAAAAAATCATACAGTGCAGCTTATCAGTTCTTAGATATGAGGACTGCACTAGTTTTAATTTTTCAGACTAAGAACATTTTCATCAAGTACTTAAAATACAGTACCTATTGATCTTTCCAGACATGCAAAGACCTTGACACTTCCTGTGAAATGAGCTAAAAGCACATCTTCCTTCAGTAAACTACTAATCGCCCCAATCCTCATCCTCATATAGTAGAGATGAAGAGATACTGTAAATATGTATAATTACAGCCTTGATTATAGCCAAGGAAAGTGTAGCAACTCAGGAGTTGAAAATATTTTATTTGCAGAGTTTATCCTCATATAATATAGTTTGTTACCAAGTATAAAAAAAAAAAGATTCCATATTATATACTGTATTCATTACTAGGGGTGAGCTTGGGTTCGGCCTAAACCCAGAAGCAAGGGTGTGCACCCTAGAGCACAAACACAGATGCGTGTATATCAGCAGAGCAGTGAACAGTGTCAGTAGAGCAAAGATCGGTGTCAGTAGTTTTTGTATTTTATTTTATTTTTTTACAATAATTTTTTTATTACTTTTTTACAATTTTGTTTAGGAGCTCTGTTATGGGCCTTTGGTGAAATACCAAGGTTCTAAACAGACCCCTGATGTCTCACTTTTGAGACAGAAAAAAAAAACAGAGGATAGAGAGTTCCCAGTCCCTTTATCTGAAGCCTGTAGTAAACATAGTTTACTATGCCTCAGTTAAAAATGAAGACAGGATTGATTGGTACAGATCACTCACTGTGAAAAGAAAGGGGTTGGTTAATGAAATGTTTACCAGCCCCTTCCCTGCTCCTGAGAGGAGAGGAGGGAAGCTTGCAGCACTGCAGAGGGGAGACAGGAAGCAGGGCAATCGGCACCACACAGGGTCATTAAGGTGTACCCAGGCATATTCGGCACACCCTGTGTGCACACGCCTATGCCCAGGAGGCTGCTGTCAGTGCTGGGCACTGCTATGTAAACAGACATGCACAAATGGAAGGAGTGCCAGACTAAAGGATAAAAGAGTCTGAATTCATTTATTGGTTTGTACTAAAAAACAGCCATTGTGTTTTGGGGGTCAGGGAAAAAAAACCCTTCATCAGGGCTTCAGTAAAAATAAGGACCTTGACTTGACTCAAAATAGAGCTTTCCTGGATGAATCTGTATGGGGAACCTAATTGCTGGATTAGGAGAGTTACTGGCCAGCAGTATCTGCATGAGCTATCAATCAATTAATCAGTCAATGTTATCAATCTTATCCTGATTGCTCATGCAGACACTACTGCCCAGTAAAGCTGGGTTCACACTATCCAACACAAAAAACGGTCCGACTTTGATCCTACTTTGCTGTGCAATTTACGGTCCTACATAGGGTCAAAGTCAGACCGATTTTCTGTCAACAGGGATCCGACTTTACGACAATACCAGCCTGGGGATCTTGAAGGGGAACTCCATGCCAAATTTTAAAAAAATGGCATGGGGTCCCCCTCCAGAAGCATACCAGGCCCTTTGGTCTGGTACAGATTTTAAGGGGAACCCCCCAAAATCCATACGAGACCCTTATCTGAGCACGCAGCCCAGCAGGCCAGGAAAGGGGGTGGGGACGAGCGAGCACTCCCCTCCTGGACCATACCAGACCGCGTGCCCTCAACATGGGGAGTATGGGTGCTTTGGGACAGAGGGGCTCTGCGCCCCCCACCCCAAAGCATCTTGTCCCCATGTTGATGAGGACAAGGGCCTCTTCCTGACAACCCTTGCCGGTGGTTGTCGGGGTCTGTGGGCGGGGACTTATCAGAATCTGGAAGCCCCCTTTAACAAGGGAGCCCCCAGATCCCAGCCCCCCCATCCTATGTGAATGAGTATGGGGAACAATGTACCCCTACCCATTCACCTGAAAAAAAGTGTACAGTAAAAAAGACACTACACGGGATTTTAAAATCTTTTATTAAATAAGCTCTGGCGTCTTCTCCCCTCTCTGGCTGGGGCGAGGCCACCAGCTGACATCACCTGGAGGCTCCGCCCCATATGACGTCACAGCTCCACCCCAGGATGTGACATCACAGGGTGATGTCAGCGGGTGACCCCGCCCCATGCCAATGTAAAGCACAGCACACAGCAGAGAGGGCATTCGTGAAGGAGATTGCGTCGTGTCAACATGGGAAGAAGAAGAGAGGAAGAACAGAGGGAAGAGGACAGTGGAGAAGACCGGAAAAAGAGCAGAAGACGCCGCAGAGAAGGAGAAGAAAGAAGATCCCTCAGGAGATAGAAGACCCCACAAAAGAGCAGAAGAAAGAAGAGCCGGAGAGGGGGGAAAAAGCCGGAGCTGATTTAATAAAAGATTTTAAAAACCTGTGTAGTGTGTTTTTTACTTTACACTTTTTTTCAGGTGAATGGGTACTCATTCACATAGGGTGGGGGGACGGGATCTGGGGGCCCCCTTGTTAAAGGGGGCTTCCAGATTTCGATAAGTCCCCTCCCGCAGACCCCGACAACCACCGGCAAGGGTTGTCGGGAAGAGGCCCTTGTCCTCATCAACATGAGGACAAGGTGCTTTGGGGTGGGGGGGTGCAGAGCCCCCCTGCCCCAAAGCACCCATACTCCCCATGTTGAGGGCACGCGGCCTGGTATGGTCCAGGAGGGGGCGCTCGCTCGTCCCTAGCCCCTTTCCTGGCCTGTCAGGCTGTGTGCTCGGATAAGGGCTTGGTATGGATTTTGGGGGGACACCACGCCATTTTTTTGGCATGGGGGTTCCCCTTAAAATCCATACCAGACCAAAGGGCCTGGTATGCGCCTGGAGGGGGACCCCATGCCATTTTTTATTTGAATTTGGCGTGGAGTTCCCCTTCAAGATCCCCAGAGCATAAGTCGCATGCCAAAGTCGGATCAGTGAAGACACCTTTCAATGGGCTAAAGTAGGATCATAGTCGGACAAAAGTAGTACAGGAACCTTTTTCAAAGTCGGTTTGACTTTGAAAAACACAAGTCGGACCAGTTAAGGCGGCTCTCATAGGGAATCATTGTTTTTGTGATGTAATGCGACTTGTGCTCCTAATGTCGGTCCGAGAATCAGACTAGTGTGAACCCAGCCTAACTCTCCTGATCCAGCAATTAGCTTTCCTACACAGATTCATCCAGGAAAGCTCTATTTTGAGTCGATTCAAGGTCCCTATTATAACTGAAGTACTGATGAAGGGGATGTTTTTTTTCTGACCCCTACATTGCTCGGATTTTTTTTAATACAAATGAATAAATTAATTTTGAATCTTTTATCCTTTAGGGCTCTTTCACACATGTTTTTCTGTTTTCACGGACTCCGCTTTCTCAGCGGGGATCGATCCATTGATCCCAGCTGAGCCAGTGGATGACAGGTCCGTCTCTGCTCATTGTGCAGGGACAGACCTGTCAGAGCCACGCTCTCCTCTATGGGGGATTGGATTAAAATAGATCCACTTGCCCGTTCTCATCTCATCCGTTTCACCAGATGGATGTAAACTAGGGTTTCCATCCGTCTGTATTTAGCGGAGTGGATCGGATCACATGTCAGCGGACATGTCACCGCTGACATCCATCGCTCCATAGAGTTACATGGAGCGTCCGGTCAGGTCCGCATGAAAAACTGACAGACAGACATAAACGGTTCGCATGTGTGAACGAGTCTGGTGCTCATTCCCTTTGTGCATTTTTTTTTTTCTTGCAATCTGCTGAGACACCCACTGAAGGGTAGCCTTGTCTATTATGGGCAGCCTAACCTGAGCCAGTGAGCTATTTGAATGTCCTGTCTTCCTACTATTTTGTATGAACTTACAGATACGTCCTAGTGCCTCTTGGATTCTTTTTTCTTCATTGGGCACTGCCATGTGGCCATAATAGGTCAATGATGTCATGAGCATCATCACCCCTATGTGTACGTTCAGCTGTACAGGTAGGAAATGCCCCACCAGCAGACGACTGGCCCAACACTGACATCTTCCTATCAGGATTGGCCAAACTTGGGTTCAAACTAAACTCAAGCTCAACCCAAGCTCATCCGTATTTACTGTCAGTCATATTAAAAAATAAATAAATAAATAAAAGCATATTTTTTTTACACTTAATAAAATATATTAAAAACATACCCATATTTTCATAAAGTCACATTGATTATTCTTATTTTCTTCTTTATAAATTCACAATTCAATGACATTGGACCCTTTATACTATATAGTATAAACATGTGCTACCTTAGCAATATTGTTCATAAGTCCAGAAATGTTAATTTAATAATAATTGTAGCATAATGTTCGGCTTATAAACTCACAAATGTATCATTAAAGCAGAATTTAACTGTATCTGAGCACCACAATCTAAAACACTATTTAATTCATGTTTAATATTCAAAGCAAACTCACCCATCCATCTATGTTACCATGCTTTATTTTGTTGACAAAATCACTTCCTAGCCATGGCCATCTTGAGTATGGGTGGATGATACACATAACAATTAGTTCCTGGAATCCATCCGCCCTTGGCTCAGACATGCAGGCAGGAGGGTCTTCTTAGCTGAGAAAGTCCAGCCTCTCCTCCTCCAAATAAAAGAAAAGTGGTTGATTAACACTCCTGGGATGTATGACATCATTCAATGCTAGCAGTATACGGATTAAAAATATGTTGATTGAAAGAGTTTAATTCCTCTTTAAAATTCTGGATCCAATGGGAGGCTGAGTGTTTGTAAATACTCACCACGATCCACTGTTGCGCTGCATTTGGGCTGTTGGCAGAGTCTGCTCATCAGCCAATGGGACCCAATGCTGGGTCTTTTCCACCTCTCGTTCCTCCCCCAAATCACTACTCCTTCACCTGATGCTAGTTAAGCTTCATTTCATATGATCAACACTAGATCAAGCAGTTGAGCTGCAATAGCCGTATAATAAATGCTGGATCATGCAGTCAAGCAACAGTAAGGCCTCAATGGACGTTTTTGGAAATTTTTACAGCTGCTGTTTTTAGCTGCAGATGATTTTTTTTCTACAGTAAATAAACTCCCCAGCATTTTATCCTATGTGTTCATGCACACATAGGCTGTTATCAACTATTTTTGGCTGGGGCATTTTTGAGCTGTAAAAAAACCCCAAAACCAGTGGGTTCTGAGAGACATTTTTCAGCTGTAAATATGCTCTAACGCTGAAAAACGCGGCTTAAAGCGGCTTAACGCTGTATGCATGACATTAAGCCTTGTCAGGCATTTCTGTCTCTATTCAAAATCAATGGCTCCCTATGGCCCATTGATTTGAACAGAAGTCACACCAGAAGCTGGATCATGATAATCCGACTTGCGGTGTGACTTGTGTGCAGAGTATCTTGAAGGGGAATCCCGCAAAAAATTAAAATTTAAATTTGCGTGGGGTTCCCCCCCATGAGCATACCAGACCTTTCGGTCTGGTATGGATTTTAAGGGGAACTCCAAAACCAAAAAAAAATTGCATAGGGTCCCCCCCAAATTCCATGCCAGACCCTTATCCGAGCACTCAGCCTGGCAGGGCAGCAAAGGACTATACCAGGCCACATGGACCATACCAGGCCACATGCCCTCAACATGGGGGGCCCTGCGACCCCCACCCCAAAGCACCTTGTCTTCCCGACAACCCTTGCCAGTGGTTGTTGGGGTCTGCAGGCGGGGGCTTATCGGAATCTGGAAGCACCCCAGATCCCGGCCCCCCACCCTATGTAAATGAGTATGGGGTACATTGTATCCCTACCCATTCACCTGAAAAAAAGTGTAAAAAAAAAACACTACACAGCTTTTTAAAATATTTTATTGAATCGGCTCTGGCGTCTTCTCCCCCCTCTCCGGTGTCTTCTTTCTTCTGCTCTTTTGTGGGGTCTTCTTTCTTCTGAGGGGCCTTCTATCTCCTGCTCTTTTGTCGCCAGATTTTCTGTCTCTTGGGGGGGAACCCCACGCAAATTTTTTTAAAAATTTTTTGCAGGGTTCCCCTCAAGATCCTCTGCACACAAGTCGCACCGTAAGTCGAATCATCATGATCCGACTTCTGGTGCGACTTCTATTCAAATCAATGGGCCATAGGGAACCATTGATTTGAATAGAGACATGAGAAACGTGGCTTAAAGCTAGCACTGAAAAACGCGCAAAAACACAGCTGGAAAATCGCTAAAAAAAATGAAAAAAGTCGTTAAAAGCTACTGACGTTTTTAGGACTTTTTTTAACGTCCTGTGTGCATGAGGTCTAAATGTTGGACTATCAATTGAAAAAGGCTGTGCAACAAGTGCTGGACAAAGCAGTCAAGCCAGTGGCGTATCATTATGTGTACAAGTGTGTGGGGGCACATGGATCCCGAGGGCACACGTTGCCTATGAAAGGGCTTGCTGTGTGTTTGTGCCAAACTGGATTTAAATACAGCGTGCACTAAGTGGCTGATACCAGCTGAGGGGGTAATTTTTGAGTGCAGAGTCCCTCTCTGTGCTGCTGAAAAAAAGATTTGGCCTCCCTGAAAAGTAATTTTCGTGCAGATCGCTTTTCAGAGGCATTTGAAAAGTGGTGAGGAGGTGATATGTTGCCTCCTCACCACCTGTTTTAACCCCCTAAATGCTGCGCCACTGCACTGGAGTTGTGGGGAAGCTGCAGCATGGACCCTTTCATTTGAATGGTAGAAAGAATAATTACGCCTGTGGGACTTTAAATGAGGTGAGCACAAAAAGGTCAATGAGAGTATACAAAGTAAACAGGGTTTATAAATTTATTAAAATTGTATAACATTCATCGTATATGAGATGTATGAACAGAGGTAGCAAACCACTCAGCAGTGATAAAACACAACATTACCAAGGGGCCACTATAAGAAAATCGGACGAACAATCGTGTGATTTTCCTCATTGATTTTATTAAATTCGTACGAAAATTCTCGTACGACAAAGCCTTCTTTTTTTTGTTTATTGTTTCTGATCGTTTCTGATCGTGCGCAGTCTTTCTTTTCTGATTTTTCTTGTACGAAAATCATACGACAAGAAAAAATTTGGAGCTTGTCCCTTTGGGAATTTTCGTATGAAAATTCAGAATCGGCTGACGAAAGTTGTGTACACACTATGCCAAAATCGTACGAAAGTCCTTTGGATGAAAATTCTTGCCCAATTTTCTTATAGTGTACACGAGCCTTAAGGAACCACTACCATATTGATATATACTGTGAAAATATTACTATACCAATCAATATTAATACATAGTGACAAAAATATAAACTAATATTGTATCATGTACTAAAAAATATTGAAAATAATCAATCAATACTTTAAAGTGACAAATATACAGTAGTGCATAAAGTGATAGCTGTGCAAAACAAAGTCTCTTTTCTGTACAATAAAGTGCTGTCGTGCTCCGTTTCCAAATTGATATCTGTGCATCCACCATGTGAAAGACTGTAAACACTCTGCATTCACCAGATATGATTGACTCCCCTACTGTATAGTGAATAAGAAGGGGGAAACCTTCCTCTAATTCCCAAGCAAACAGGAAACAGAGTGCCACATCCCCACATATGTTGAACCAACCAAGAGAGCAAGGCCCCAAGGGATTTTGTAGGCACAAGTTTCCCAAAAAATAGAGAGGTTGGTTCCCCTACTGTATAGTAGGAAAGTCTGCTGAGCTTGTAGGTCTTTGTTAAGGGGTCTATCTCACTGTGGTATCCTCTGGTGACTCCCACTGGTAGAGATCGCCTCCAATGATGGCTCCCGAGTACCAAAACTGGGTTATACAGGTATGCAATGAATAGCCAGAAAATTCCTCTTGGTGTAAAATCCTTAGGTGATTTTATTCAATATAATGCATTTTACATGGTAAAAAAACCTTTGGGAATTAATTGTATAAAAACTAAATTTAAAAAGGACAAAACGTCACTAGCAAAACGGCCTCTAAAGGATTGAGAGTAATGGTCGCTGCCAGTTATCTGGCGTGCATTCCACTCTCTGGGCTGGAGGTGACGCACGGGAGATTCAGCTTGATGGGTTTTGTCGTCTATGTGTGACATTATCAAAAATGATTATAATTCTAGTCATGCTCACATTTCGTCTCCCTGTTTTTACTTTTTTTATTATATGACTGGGTAATTACTTATGGGCAGTCTTAATGTTTATTTATCATTTATATTTTTAAATATCCATTCTTTTAGCTGAATGGCCACACAAGACAATTAACCCCACAACTGCTGGGAATCTTTACTTTACTATGTACCGAGTGGGAGCTACCTAAAGCCACCATAAATGACCAAAACCACACCCAATTTCTTTTCCTCTGGCAGCAGGGCCCAAGTTATGATCTTGCATACTGCTTTCATAAAAAGTGCTTGAGTCAAACCACTGTTGTTATGCTGTAAACATCCTAGTAGCTTTGCAATCGTTACATAGGTACCATTCTTTAGTAGGTACCATTCTTAAGTACATGGTCATGGATGAGAGACAATCTCATGGTTTTGCTGGCTGTACCGCTTTTTCAAGCTACATTCTCACATTTCTTATTATTATTTATATAACTTTAATCCAATTAAAGTATATATGAAAAATCTGGCTCATGTACTTCACTATCTATGTAATTTATGTGTTTTTATGTTGTATGAGACATTTGACTGTCTCTGCATATAATAACTCATTTCAGTTTGTTTCTGTATATTTCAACGCAATTGATTCATAAATGCCTGATAGTATGTCAAGACTACATTTTTTACTAAAGGAAATGTGAGTTGAGAGCAAACCATTTACTTCAGTTCAAACTTTTGCTTTTTCTGCTCTAAAAGGACCAAGTATTAAACAGCATTACATTTCTTTCAATTTCAACTCAGGAGCAAGAAGCGCGTTATTAGCAAAATTACTAGCTGACAATGAAGGAAAAAAAGCCTAAAAAGAAAATGAATGCAGCCACCACATCTAAGGACTGGTAGGCTACAATATATTACATTTTTGTGTTCAGGTTTAGGCGTATTTTAATTGTTTTTGTATGTATATAAATGTACAATGTAATTAAACTGTTTGTTTTATACAGGATATGCTTGAATATCAACTTTCAGTGACAAGTAGACTTCAGTTTACAACATTTAGGATTAATTGTAACTGATAGCCATTTGCTTTTTACTATTGATTGATATAAATATTCATTCTCTAAGATATAGGAGTTATTTTAACAGTGTTTTGTATTTCATCTCTATTTTTCTAATGATACATTTATATTTGCAACCATAAATACTGCTAAATTGAAATTTTTATTTAACCGCTGACAGCTTTTGTTTCTTGCAAATTGTTATTATGAGGCTGATTTACTAAAGGAGTTGAATCTCTTCACTCAGATTATTCACTTCAATTATCCAATCATAAGGAAACAAATTCCATCTTATTTATTTAATCTGCACATGAATGGGTGTTCAAAGTAAACACTTCAATTTATTTAGTAAAGATTCTCAACCCCTTGGTAAATCAACCTCTTTATCCCGCAATTTATAAATTTTTTTACCACGTTAGATGCTTCCTTTTCCTAACCCTTTTAACAGAGTTTTCATAAATTGTTTTTTTTTTGTCAAAAATAGCAAATAATGCATGGTAATGAAAATACCACATGGGTCATAATATAGTGAATTTACATTTAAACCTGTTTTCATTTCACCATAAAATTTATGTAAATTTACATTATATAAAATGGCTTTGACTGAAATTAATTTAGAGATAAAAAATAGCATGAACATATTTTTTTTAAGCATTTATAGTAAAAAGGGGAAAATTCATTTAAAATAATGGAATCTAAAAGTTATTTTCTCAATATCCAAAATCATTTTGTGGAACTATTGTGTTTAAATATGGATGTAGGCAATATGCATTGTGTTCTTAAAATTCTTAAAAGAACATACACCCTGAAGTGTAGAATCACACTGAACTATAATACCTATATATATATAACAACAGTATATATGTATATGTATATATATATATATATATATATATATATATATATATATATATATATATAACAACAGAAACCTTTATTTTTTAACAAACACAAATCATTTGTTGGCACTACAAAATTTCTATATGCCGGTTTGTTTTTTTTGCCTTAAATCTTTGCATTTTGAGAATCGAGATGAGCCCACTAACATTTAGAAAGTAGAATAATAGAGCGTTTTGAACAATTTTTCAAACAATTTTCTACCCATCCATGGACAGTTACATGAACTGAGATATTCTTTCACTCATTATTATTGTGAAAATGTTAAAAATGTTGAATACTTTTTTTTTTATGTAAGCAAGAATACAAGCCTGTTTATGGATGAATTGGAAAATATTTTAGTATACATAGGCCATTAAAACAGAACTAAATCCATTGACTAAACTGTTTCCCAAATCACTTACTGTACATTTAAGACATGCCTCTGGTGATAACTGTCGCTATTCATAGTATGCTTATGTCAGACTGCAACCAAACTTTCAAGCCCTCAAATTGCTGGTGTCATAGCTGCACTATGGCATCTGCAGATATAAATGGGGGCTAAGATGCTGCCATCTGCAGCTGTAAAGTATAGGAAGATTTTGTTCCAATTTAGGAAGTAGCTGAATCTGTGAATAAAGTAGAAGTGAGGCTTAAAAATCATAAAACATTTTCATTCTGGGGCCTTAGTAATTGGTATATTTCATATTTATTGCAATACAGCTATATCTTTGTTGATCTTTTCACTGTTACCGTATTCTACAAATTACAGGTTAGAATGGAAAGTTGACATTAGTCAAAATGTCAAAAGTGAAATGTCAAACTAAGGCAGGCCATACATGGTGCAAATTTCTTTCCTGCAACCACGGGAAGAAAGAAATTTGCATGACTCCCTCATCAACACAGACAGTGTTGGCAGGGGAATCAGCAATTGTCTTCTCCCAGTGAGGGGGGGGGGGAATGGGGATTATCGCTAGCAGCAGCCGCTAACGATAATTGCAAGAGAATCCAGCAGGCTGGTTGTACCCAAGTTGATAGATCAATCAACTTAGTACATTCAGCCTGCCCATTAACAGTTTGCATCTCGGCCAGTTCCTGCTGAACTGGCTGAGATTCGAACCATGTATGGTCGGCCTAAGGAACCCTCTCTGCCCAAAATGTCCTGGTGTGGGGCAGTTGATGCTAAAAATAGTAAAGGAACAGTCTTTAACTAAGTATCTCTGACCTGGTCTATCCCTAAGCATCCCGAAGCATCCCTAGCCCAAAAAAAGAGCTAAAGCACTAAAGCAGATTAATGTGCATTGCTTTCCTTTGGCTTTGGGAGTCATAAAACAAAATAAAAATTGTGTAAAAAACGCTGGCTGGAGAGCCCAAACATTAACGGGCTGTCCTCCAATCACAGAGCTCATAAATTCCATCCCATCTCCCGCATTTTATGAATGGGTCATAAAATATGGGCCACAGTGTGCATATCCAAGTGGAGTATAATGGATAATGAATAGAGATATCCAGTCTCTCTTATAATTCAATCTCTAAATCCTCCCCCTATCTGAACACTAACAATTTTAGTTCTGAATTGATGCCTTGATAGTTAAAAACCCCTAAAAACTTTACACTTAGGGCCTGATTTACTAAAATGTGAAGTGCAGTGAAGTCAGGTCACTACCTCAGCTTCGCTATGCTTCCTTACTATATTTCACACTTTATTAGAACCTAGGGTGGCATAGGCAATTAAGGCCATTTGCTGTAGAAAATGTTAACTATTTGTTGACAGTTGCGATGTCAGATGATAATCAGAGTCAAACATACACCGGCATAATAACAACTAGAGAATTGAAGTTTTATCCTTTTTGGTAAAAAAGTGACTATCCTGGACAATCCCTAAGTACATAAAATATGTACATAAATAAGTAGACCTGTGAGAATAAAAATATGGGACTGATCCTTCCTTGCTGACCAGTTTTTAATCCCATCATCCTGATTCTGTCTTCACCATACAGTAAAGCTGGCCATACACAGAGCAAATTTTTGGCCAATTCCTGATAAACTGATCAAAATTCAATCAGTGGGTGGCACTGTCGACCCTCTTCCTTGAATGAAAAATGAAAAATTGCTTGCCAAACAACATTTGTATTTAATTAGATGCAGGATGACTTTCAAAATACAATAGCCTAAGCCAATTCTGGATTTAATCCTGGGGGGGCAACTTCAAGTTTGGGGGACCCCTTGACATTAAATTATATGACAAATCAAAAAGTGACTGAAATGAAGGATAAATTGCATTTGTTCTTAAAAAAAGATTAGGTTCCGAGTTAGGCTCTTGCCAAGACATGCAAGGAAGGATGGTCCTCTACTATCTGCTGTCGTTCTGGCCGAATTCTGATCCAGGCCCACGCCTATCTTGAATTTGACCAATCTCGTAACTTTGGGTAAAACTTGCTAGCAAAGTTTTACCCTACTTGAGATCATGGAGTATGGGATTCACCCCTTGACCCAGTAAGGGTCAAGAGGGGGAGTGAGCTTCTCTCTCGTTTCTCACTGCAATAAATTAATGCTGGTCATTAACTTCACTCCCACATGATGGTGTCGGGGTTGTTGCCTGGCACCATAAAACATTTTTCAAACTTTTCCCTTGTCCCACCCATTTGTCTCTCATAAACAAGACAATAAATTTCATCAGTCATGGTAAAACAAACATCTTAAATAGTAAAATAATATGAGAAGTTGAAATGTAAAACATCTGCCAGAAACCCTCATGTACCTCTGAAGTCAGGCTTAACTGTTCTGTATACTGACACCCACACACACTTTGATAATTTTTTTTATAATAAAACAAATGTTATGTTTATACTTTTTATAAAGGAAGTCTGAAGCCCCCTCTGTCGGGGGGGGGGGGGGGCAGGGCAATTGCCACTTTGCCCCCTTTAAATTCATCAGGATGAATCGGTTAGATTTGAAAATACATTACCATGCTAAAGCTAATAAGAGCTATTGGTGATTTCAAGTTGGTTATTTTGTATACTGACACAAATAGATACTGAAAAGACATGGTTGAGCACATAATACACAAGCAAAAATAGTCAAAAGCGGCATGAAAGGGAAAGTCAATGGCAATGGCTAGGGTGTTCTTCCTAGTCTAAGAAAAGGCTAAGTACCCATATTTTATCAAAATATATATTTTTTTCATTTTAATTTAATTTCATAGCATAATTAATGTACTCCATAGAGCATATAATGCATAGGTAGATTCTGTCCAGCAGGCAATGAAGCTGATTTAAAAAAAAAAACTGAGAATCCATTTCAATTATCCAATCATGTGAAAAGCAGATCCCTGTTTACTTATGTTATCTACACATGATTGGATAATTACAATCAATATCCACACAGTTTATTGTGAGAATATTCTCAGCTCCTTTATTAAATCAGCCCCATTGTGTAGGGGTAGAAAAATGTTCCACATACAGCTAGAAGGCATTTTGCAGACACACAGATTTGAGCAGTAAACATGTTTAATATTTGGAGAGTAATGGAGAGGTTCTACTAAAAGGCACTTCCCAAGCATCAGGGGATATTATCAATAAATTACAAGAAAGGAAAGACAGATGGTGAAGTCATGTGACTTGTGACGATGCACGTAGGGTGGAACTAGGTGACACTGAGACCGGAGGACCGGAAGTGTGACCGGAGAGCTGTATGTCCCAAGTGAATGCTTTAGATATGATCTTAAACTATTTTAAATGTGAGTGCAATTTTTTATCAATCTATTAATGATTCAAACTACTGCACTATGGTGGCATCTATGTTGGCTCTGAGTTAGATCAAGGTGAGAGCACATCTGTAGTCACTTGCTGGGCGTGTACACAGAGTGTGAGGAATTTCCTTTGCAGCTTTTATATTACAAGGGATGTTTATATTTCTTGTAATAAGAATAAAAGCGATAAAAAAAATAAGAGAAAGGGAGAGTGTAAATATAATAAATAAAATAATTAAAAAAAAAGTAAAGTTCCCCCATCCAACTGTGCTAGCACGCAGAAGCAAATGCATACATGAGGTGCACGCGCACATGTAAACAGTTTTTGCACCACAAATGTGAGGTATCACGGCGAACATTAAAGCGAGAGAAATAATTCTAATGCTAGACTTCCTCTGTAACTCTAAACAGGTAACGTGTAAAAATGTTTAAAATGTTGCCTTTGGAGATTTTGAGGTACCGCAGTTTGTTGCCATTCCACAAGCGTGTACAATTTTAAAGAGTAACATGTTAGTTTTCTATTTACTAAACATAACAGCATCTTTAACCTCCCTGGCGGTATGACTGAGTCTGGAATTTATTGCTGAAAGCGGTACAATTATTTTGCATGAAAATTTGGCGTTTTATATTGTAGGCCTGTAATTCTTAGGAATAACTCACTTAAATCTGTCCAAACAAGAGTCTAGTAGACATCCCGGGTATGAAAAAGTTTGAAAATGAAATCATAAATTATAATATAATAAATAACTAAAAATAATTATCAAAAATAATAATATAATAGTAATAAAATGTATTCAATAATGTAATCAAACCAAAAACGCAGAAATTTGCTCAGTTGCAGAATTGTCGCTGTCGTCACTTTCAGTTTCTGATGATAAATTTCCTCAAAAATCAGTATCACTCAATTCTGCAAATGATTCTTATTTACTATCGCTGTTTTCTAGCTGATCAAAAACCACTTTTGACGTAAAGGGACACTTTTTGGTTGCTATGGACATTCTCATGTTTCCAGGCAGAAAGAATGACATTTATTATATAAAAGTGCATGCAGGGCTCTGGGCAAACCACTAGGGACAAAGGGGATGTGTAATGATTTTATACAGTAATGTAATCTATAAGATTACAGTGTACTGTATGTATGCTGTGTGTTTCACTTTTTGAATTTCCCGCCGGTCTCCGTCCCCGTGCGATGCGACGCTCGCAGGGAACAGAGCCCGGCACACAGAGGCATCGGAGCGGCGGACACAGCCCGCAGACATGGCGGGGGACATCGCTGGATCCAGGGGACAAGGTGAGTAGCGCTGCCTGGATCCAGCAATGCAAGCCCGAGTGTGGCTCGGGGTTACCGCTCTTGGTACTGAAAATCCACCCCGAGCCACACTCGGGAATACAGCCAGGGAGGTTAATGCTTTACAAAAAAATGGGGTATATATTGTGTTTTGTTTTCTTTTTTAATTCATTAAAGTGTATTTAGAAAAAAAATTGCATTTGAAAAACCGCTGTGCAAATACTGTGTGACATAAAAAATTACAAAGATCGCCATTTTATTCTCTAGGGTCTGTGCCAAAAAATATATAATGTTTGGGGGTTATAAGTAATTTTCTAACAAAAAATACTGATTTAAACTTGTAAACAACAAGTGCCAGAAAAGGCTTGGTCTTTAAGTGGTTACCGTTTGGTGATAATGGTTACCATGCAAATGGATAGCATTGAACAGAGAGCAATGAAAAATAGACAAGTGTTCTAATCCCTCTCCAATTTACCTAAACCTTAAAAAATGAGTTTAGTTACACTTTAACACCTGTTGCCAACACGTAAAAACACGTTATAACTTATATGCATTTTGATGCACTGCCATTGACATCTATTGGCCTCCCAAACACAGAACTGTTATTTTGTATTTTTAAAAAAGCAATGCAGTGAACCTCTGAGATTGGAACAGACACTATTTGATTACACATGTTTTTGTGCAAACAAAAAAAGCACAAAAGTGTATGAGCCTTAAACATTTTATGAGGCAGGGTTGATACTATGCTGGTTTCCCATCGACTACAATTGTGCAGGCACAGCAGTACCTACAGAAAACACAGGGAAAAGGTCCCTGCACCATTTCCAAAAACGCAGCCACAGGGAAATCTCAATGTTATGGCTCCCATAACTCTGCTGTTTCCAGTGTGTGGGGATGCCATCAAGTATTAATGGCATCCCTGTACCTCTGCTAACAGCATCACGATTACACACAGTCCATTACATTACAGTTCATATACTGTGAACCTAGTGTAGCGCCCCCATAGTGATAGGTGCTTTTTGTAGTTGATTTTTGCTAGAAGAGGCAAATTTAGTCAGACCTGACAGAAAGTGCAAGCCTGAATGTTTTGAACTGGGCAGGGGAGTGGTCCAGGAAGAGCTAGAGATTGCAGGAAGGAACACCCCTCGGTTACTCCTCCCCTTTGTTTGTAGAAGGCTCTGGAAAAGGGGATGGAAGAGGAGGTGTCACTTTCTGTAGTATGTTAAGGAGCCCTGACCAATCCCCAACTTGGATTGGCAGGGGGCAGGCCTCCTTAAATACTGTGATCTGCCCAGCTGGGGGGGGGGGGGTACAGTGTTGGGTGTAAGAGTCGAGATGTAGCTGAGGTTGTAGAGACCTCACCAGGGAGCCCCCAGTCTGTAGGGGAGACCTTGAGGACTGGTTGCTCGGGTGCAGCCAGGAGCGGAGTTGGATCCTGGAGCAGCACATGGGAGCAGGAACACAACAGAAAGGCTACTGAAAGACTCTTTAAAGGATCCACCGGTGTCGGTGAGTGATAGACCCTAGGAACTGGACAGAAAGGCTAGAGCAGGCTGGGAGGAGACAGTGGATAGTCTGTGGAAGTTGAAGGAGCCAGTCAAGGGAAGGATTATAACTGAACAGTGAGTTAGGCTGGAGTGGCCTGGAAGAGGATGGGCTGGGAGTAGTAGTACATTGGGACCTGGCTAGCACAGTTGTACTTAGCTACACCCTGAGGGCCCATGGGCTTACAATCCGAGGGCCCGTGGCCCTTGCCTGTAAAGCGTGGTCCAGAGGTCCTGCTGACACAGTGCAGGCCTCACCATGTGCTAGTTAGGGTGGAGGAAGAGGAAATTGAGGCCTAATAAATTTCCTTTCAGGCCTAACGGTGAAGAAGCAAGCGTTGTGCAGGAGAGAAGAAAAAGTAGTGTAACGGTCAGCAAATGTCAGTGGTGGAAGAAGAATGTGAGTGTATACAGAGTGGTATATAGTTTGGTCTCATGATCTTTGATTCTTTGGGCATCCCACATTCATCCCTTTCCCTATCCAAATTTATTTCCTCAATAAAACAACAAAACAAAGTACCAGCCTGTTCCGTGACTCCGGATGTATGTAAAATTGTGTGATTGACGGCAGAGAGACAGATGACCCACATCTACCAGCCTTTCCTGAGGGGGCCATTGGCTACATTAGCCTAACAAAGCTAGGCATGTTTTCCTTTCTTTTATGCAAAAAAGAGGTATAGATACTGAGATTTCCGCAACTTGTTTCGTTTTTAATTGGATACATTTCTTTAACAAATTCAAACTTTGAAATTATTAATAAAATGTACATCAATGTGAAAACTACTAGGTTTCGTTTTTTCAAACTTTACTTTCTTCCTACTTATAAAAAATAGCTTCAAGATTGCAGACAACAACCCAGGCAGTAAAAGTATCAGAGATTCTTATAAACCACTTTAAAGATTTGGCACAAAGTAGCCTAAGAAGAAAGCAAGTCATATAATCCAGAAATGACTAGCTTCCAGCTATGAGATGTAAGCATGGCCCTGTTAGATGTATATATAACAGCAATGTGGACTCTTCTAGCTATTCCACAGAATGTTATTTCAGAAAGTATTTCATTTATAATGCATTTATTAAGTAGAGGTGGTAGTGTTCCTCACAGGCATCAAATTGCATTTATGGAATATTTTCTCTTTTTTTTTCTTTTCTTCATTTTTGGCCAAAATGTAAAACAAACCTTGGCTGGACTAGTGAGAGTTAAAGTGGTTGTAAAGGTAGAAGGTTTTTTACCTTAATGCATTCTATGCATTAAAGGGTAACTCCACTTTCGTAGGGAAAAAAATATTACATAAAGAAAAATAATATAGCATATACAATTGCGACTCAAGTCCTATTGTAATTGAATGTTATTAAAAAATACCTTTACTTTTCAATCTGCAGCCACTGTAATTTTCTTTTTTTTGGGGGGCTAAAAACAACCACCTATCCCACCCGAGCGGCACCTCTCCCCTGCTGTTTGCCAGTCGGTCTGACTATTATCCCATCTAGGCGGGTAGCGGGTGGCGCATAGCGTGCAGAAGCTCCGTGTCTTCTCATCCACGGCGGCTTCCAGGGTGCGGCTCCTCCCCCCTCCTCCTAGGCGTGCAATAGGATCGCCTGTCTTTTCAGCCAATCAGGTGACGGGTGTCAAAACCGCTTCCTGATTGGCCGGGAGGAACATCAGTGTTACAACAGCATATATTTATTCGCTGTTGTAACACACCTGGGTGGGCTGAGAGTGCCTTCTCTGCACCCCGAGCCCACCCTATTATTAAGCCTATTAGAGCTTCTGGCTCTAATTGGTGCTTTAAAAAACACTGCCTATTGGAATTCATGCACTCGGCGTCCTGAAAGGACCCGGATGCATGGTTAGGGGAAGCGGCAATGGACGGGTGGTGACGCCATGCATCCTCAATGGACAGGCCACCCCTGATAGCTACCTGGAGATGTTCTGTACATAGAATGTGTACAGAACATCCCTCAGAAACATAATTTCCTGCTTGTGTGATTGGCTCACCGATTTTCCCAGAAGTCTGCACTAAGATACAAGTTAGATTTCAGGGATTCCCTGGAACAAAAATGTCATTTTTGGTGAGATACTCCCAATAGGAACATGTCTAAAAGGATGCAGGCCCAGCAGTTTTCCACATTAGTGCTCTGCAGTCCCATTAGGCTCACTCAGCACAGGGGCATGGAGGAACAAGGGGTGATTTCTTCAGACTAACAAAAGGTAGGAATCTGCAACAACGTTTGCTATAATCCTTGCAATGTACATAGATTACCAGGGGGGAATGTTTTTTTCTCAACAAAAGTGGAGTTAGGCTTTAAGGCAAAAACCCTCTGTATGCAGCTCCCCTCCTGGCCCCTTCTTATACTTACCTGAGCCCATTCTCGAACTAGTGCTATGCTTAAGAGCAGCAGATCTCTCCGTTCTTTCTCTCCTCACAGGGAAGATTGATAGCAGTGAGAGCCAATGGATCCTGCTGTAATCAATCAAATTATGTGGCAAGGGAGTGGGTGGCTTGGCTGAACAGCACTGTCTGTGTGAATGGATGCAGATGCCATGGCTTGGGATTGAACGTGCAGGTGTGCCACTATTGGAAGTGGCTTCCTATGGTGGCACAGAGAGAATAGGATGAGCCAGGAGCACCAGCGGAAGACCCAGGAAGAGGAGAATCAGGTTGCTCTGTGCAAAACCATTGCACAGGTAAGTATAACATGTTTGTAATTATTTTAAAATAACATTTACAATCTCTTTACAGTATTTCTATGTCTGAAAAAATGTAATATATTGCAGCCACCACATCTAATCCACAGGTGGTGGTTACATTCATTTTTGTGTTTTTAGACATTTTTTCTTTTACTTTCACCTAGTGATTGGGCCAGCAAGGCTATTTTTTTCAGCATTCTTTACCAGACCAAGCTGACCTACAAAAGTGGCAGTTAGAGGGCTGAGACAAATTGTTTAACACTGACAGGGGTGCTTACAATGATCAGCTTTTATTCTTTTATGTAAAACCTTTATCCCAAAAGGAAAACAAATTTAGCTGCAACTGCTTATACGGTATTAGCCGTAGACAATGTGAAAAACAACTGACGATTAGGGACACATATATCCATTGTATTATTTTTAAATACACTGCCAGTGTCTAAACACCTATTGTGCGTGCACTGCCTTCTAACTAAACATGTGCATAAGAAAAGAGAATAGTCATTACATGAGGTAAAGCTTCACCTGTAGATGACTAAGCAGTTACTACGGCAGTGAATTGGACTTCCTGGGGTAAATGTAATAGTATTTTTCTCATCAAAAATTGTCATTAAAATAGTAACAAAGACTATTTATCAAAAATGTATATAGACAGTGCAATAAATCTGTCCCTCCATCACTTTCTTAAAAAAAATGTCACCTATTGGGTCATCTGTATCAGAAATTGCAGGTCAAGAAATGATACATGTGAGGTGCATACTCCTATATGGGGACCTACAATAGTTGCCAAGTGCTGGGTATGCTACTCACATGTGCCCCGGGGCTCTCCTAGATACCCCATATATTTTCCCACTACTGAGGTACCTCTTGCCCACTAAAGATGTGGGCAGTCCAATGTAAAGATAGTCTTCCAATAGAGCTTGGTGTTAACATCACATCATAGATGCATGTGGGAATGGACGTTCAAGGGTTAGTTACTGAATCACAGTGGTATCCTTAGAGAGCCATGTCCATAGCAGAGACAGGGATAATGGGCTTTATTGTGCTGTTTAAGTGCAAGGGTAGATGCACAGCATTTAGGAGTATATAGCAGTAACGGGAAAGTACCATACTAACACTCTACCTGCATTGCTGACAAATAATTAGGGAGTGTATGGAGAAAGCTAGCTTACATTCCCCTAGTTCATACCTCGTTCTATTCATATTGGTTCCACTTTTGCTGCCGGAAAGAGGCTATAAAGTAAAACTACAGATCTGAATACTTACCTTTGCTCTAAAGGTCTGATGCTTGTGTGCCATCTTCTCCAGTGCCGGTCTTCGGACATCTTTATTAACCAGCGTAGGATGACGTAAATCTCATGCATGCACAGGAGTTCAGTTATGCCGGCACTCAGGAACCCAGCCGGAAATAGAAAATATTTATTTAAAAGAATTTGGGCAACAAGCCCTTCGTCAGACCACGACAGGACTTTCTTGGCCTGACAAAGGGCTTATTGCTTGAAACTGTAGCCAAATTGTATATTTTTTTGTCTGATGGACATTTAAATAAATATTATGTGTGCTGCAACCCCTGGATTTAGATTTTTGTTACATATTGAGTGCACTCCTTAGTTCAATATTTATTTCCTTGTGTATAATCACTGTAACAGCTACAAAGTCATCCATAGTTTTCCATAATTAAGCAAATTTTTGAATAGCATGTGTAAATATAAAATTTGAACGGCATATATATAAAATGATGTTTTAGCTAGGACTTACATTTAGTATATGCAGTATAACACTTTGCGATAGTAATATCCTAACCCTTTTGTTGGATTGGAATTTTGCCCTGGTTTGTCAAGTGCATGTCATATTTACATTCGTATGAGAAAATATTTCCATGTTAAATATTTACATGTCATGATATAATCCACAAGATTGGAACTGACAGCTACAATCTCACAAATATTTCTCACCTTCCTCAGGCTATCCATATGTGTGTCTGGTTTTTACACACAAAGGACGAAGCATTTCACAAAAGGCTGGAGGTACAGTAAACAGGGTGAGCTTCCTGAGCAAATTCTGAGAAAGTGTTTGTAATTGCAAAGCTTAAGTAGGATGTTAATTCAGAAGAATTTTGCTAAGAACTATGTAATGTAAGATACAGCTATTAGCTCAGGCTTTAGAGTTGCTGTTGCACCACTGTGCACCTTTAACTGCCATTTTTATGGGGTACTTTGTATTCAGTTCCAGGTACTGCACTCACAGGCAGGTAGGTGCAGATGATAGATCTCGAACAGGAGGATGATAGGACCTGAGCAGGGTGTCTGTAGTTCCAGAGGGTCTAGCTTTTGCTAGACAATGGACTAGCAATCCGAGAACAAGACTGGACAGTAGTATCATAGCAGTGAGTACACTGAGAGTAGTTTGTGAAATAAAAAAGATGGAACCAACTGGATTTATGGTTGAATATGTGAACCAACTGGATTTAGACACTGCCAAAGAATAAGAGAAAACCACACGGAAGAGAAGCATGGGCAGTCAGAAGCTGGAAGGCAGATGCATTAAAAAGTTTATAAAAGCATGAAATGGGAGAGGGGAAGGGGGGAGGAGAAGGAGAGAAGAGAAAAAAAAGTGGTGGCCTGGGGACATGTCTGTCTGTATGCCCAGCTAGACCCTAGTGCATCCAGTGGCAGTGTGTAGATCAAATGTCACTGTTCTAGTAGGCTTAAGTTCATGTTAGGATAACGTGAGTTCTTGGTAGGCTGATGTGCTGGTGAAGGAAGCCCATGTGGTTCTAATTTTTCCCTTCATATTTTTAAGGGAGGCTGTCATATCTTCAATTTGCCTGATATCCTGAACTTTCTTTAGACAAAGGGGTTGCTTTACTAAAGGCACGTGTCAAATAAACGGAAATCATTTCGTTGGGGAAACAGATTTCTTTCAAGTCCTATAGTCCGTTTAACTTCTATACTGTCGGAGGGAATTTTTATACTTCCCTTTTTAATCTTGGTGTACCCGAAGGAAGTGGTCGTGTAGTCGGATGGTTCTTGAGTGCAATAGGATTGTACTTGAATTCGGATGATCTTGTCACTGTAAACTAGATGTGTGACGGTGACCTACGTGATCCCAGATCGACCCGTATGTCTGTCTGTACAGGGGTCCGGTGGTGAAAAAAAAGAGAAGAGAGGAAGAGGAGGGGGG
>BLSH010004297.1:436461-463938 GCA_018402905.1 Glandirana rugosa
CCTCACACAGAATGTCTTCTCTACTGTAGAAGAAGCAGTTTAGCTGCACTTATGCTCAAGGTGATGGTGGTGAAGAGGGACTTTAGATATGGCGAAGTTGGCAATTTGGCCATATAGAATCCAGTTCCAGCCTTTTCTGAGCTTCGGTTATGAAGCTACTATAGTGAGATAATCATCCACAGATATCTGTAAAATTACTTTTACCACCAATTACCACAATTAACAAGGATATATTTGGGAAGAGACTAACCTTTTGTTTAATATATGCAGGTAGACGTTTTTAGAATGGCAAAAAGAAATGCATTATAGAACTGTGTCAAAACATTGCCTGTAAAAGCAGGCCAGGCACCACCAATGATTTAGAAGGTTGGAAAAAGGGTAGACACCAGCACTCTTCAGTCAGATTGGGTGCCAGACATTCCCTGGCAGATCCAACAAAATGAAGAATAAATATTGGAAAAAAAAAAAAGAATAAATATATTATACATTTATAAAAATAATTTCATTCAATAGCTAATCTACATTTTAAAAATTCTTATTTTAAATGGGATTTCCTGGAAAAACTAAAATCTCTGATTGAGACCCCTTAGTGTCTAACTTGGAAAACTGTAATCTAAGCACTGAAACGGTATATAATTGTCCTACAAAACCATTGAGTTTATGGTTGTGCTGCAAAACCAGCTTTCTTCAACAAGTGGCGTTTGTGAAATCTATCAGTTCAGTGATAGTTCAGCTGTGGATATTCAGGATCTCTATTTGTTTGTTTGGTCCCCCCAACCCAAAAAAAAGCTATTTGATCCAATTTTCTTTTGAATCTTACTTAAAGGACAGTTGCATATATGCATACAAATTGTATAGTTGATTTATATCTGACCTGTCACAAGACATAAAGTCATAATTCTCTCTTGTGATCTCCTGGCGGCCATATTAGGACATAATGGTGCAGAAAGTGTTTCAGCCTCCATATGCTGCTGCTGAGAACACTCCACATTTATAAATATGAAGGCTGAACATACCATTCTTCACTGTCCCGAAGTAAAATGAAAGCCTGTGTTTTCAACTGTATATTCTTCCACCAGAATGATTTATTTTCCTTTTAACTTCCACATTACTTTACCAGACTAATTTTGTCTAAATACACACACACGCAGTCTCCATATATGAATATATACACTCCCTGTCTCGCTCATGAAAAATAAGCTGGCGAAAATTCGGACAAGATACATATTGTGTAGCCTAAGTGAAATCTCATTGCATCAGCAGAATTCATAAGACAGAAAAAAATACCTGTACCCAAGAAGCTGTAATTGTTTAAAGAAACAGATATTTTAAAAAGAGAGCGAGACGTTAATAAAAATTGAAAATGCCAGTGACCTGTTTTAGCATGCTTACGATCTTAATTATGCTGACGTGAATAAAATATATGACAGAGGTAAAAACAAAAGCAGATAGCCTGAAAAGCGACTTCATCCTACCTCTGTCACCGGGCGCATAAAAGTCAAAAGGTCATTATGGGTCTGTTTTACATATTCCCATGCAAAATGTGATGCTTCTTATTGATGGACAACGTCATAAAGCCATCACTATGTTTATAGACATTTAATTGAAGACAGCATAAAACGATAAACTAAGAAACATGCATGGGTGACTTCCAGAATTCAAACCATAAATCATACTGATGTTCAGACAAGTCGCCCAGACACAAATTCAGATGATAGATGAACCATTTAACTTTGATTTTTGAAAGCAATGAGCTTGCTAGCAATACCTCACACTGACTAATACCACATATGGTCATACAAGATCTCATCTAAAATCCATTTCTCCCTTGTGTGGATGCTAAAATTATCTTCTAAATGATCATTATTAAAAGTATGCTGTGTGTAACATCTTCCTAATGTGCATAGTTAGATTCATAGACTATTTGCCTCAGTAAGCAATGATTTTATCACTATTTCTAATCTGAAATGAAGGGCTCTTAAAATCTAGATGAAAAGAATGAGGTAATCTTGAAAATTAATTTATGGAATGCATTATGCTGGAGCAAAGTTAATCGAATAATTCAAAAAGGGAAATGTTGAGCGTATTTTCTCTAAATATGGTATGAAATATTCAACCAGCCCTTTGCCACAGCTCCTATAGATGGTGTAACAATAAGAATAACAGCCAGGGAACAAAGCCTGCAATCACCTTTAGACTTAGTAATGAGCTCATTTCTTACACTTACTCTACTAAAATACATTTCTGGCTAAGCTGATAGTCTAAAACAGAGTGGAAAAATAACTGTTTTATGTTTATTATCCACTACTTATTTTACTTCATTATGCTTGTTCAGTGTCTGGGGGTTTCCGCTGTGCCCCATCAAGAATGTTCCGGTTACCATGGAGAAGACTAACAAGCAATGAGGTTGATTTACTAAAGGAGTAAACGCTGTTCATTTTGCATGTATGTTGAAAGTGAATGTTACTAATTAAAAGATTACTAAATTCAAGAACAAAAATGCAATATATTGCAGCTTACCATTCTTAGATGTGGTGATTGCATTAGTTTTTTTTTTATCAGGCTAAAAATATTTTGAGCAAATATTTATAACCATACTTGATTTGGGTGCCTCCCCCCCCCCCTTCTTTTTCCTTTTTTTTTGTTCTCTCCTTTTTTTTGTGTATTGTCTTGTGTCATGTTGGTTTGATTTGTTTGTTTTTAGTGAATTAAAGTGGTTGTCAACTCATGACAACCACTTTAACCTACAGGTAAGCCTATAATAAGGCTTACCTGTAGGTTCCCTTCATATCTCCTATACCTGCACTGTTTAGGAGATATACAGTGTACTGTGATGTGCCTGCGTCATTGGGGACATGCACAGTGAAGAAACAGCCTCCGCGCCGTTCGTTCACTGACATCGTGCCACGATTGGTGGCTCCCTGCACGGGAATGACATCACGTGGCTCCGGCAAATCACAGAGCCGGAGTCCGCAGCCCCGGAAGGAAGAGGGGCAAAGATGGATGCTTCCTACTGCGGGACACCGCAGGCTTCCAATGCAGGTAAGTGTCACATAATAGGCTAGTATGGGATGTATACTAGCCTATTATGCTTTTACATTGCAGGGTAATGCTAAGCAACGAAGAGGATGTAAAACCCATCAGGGTCTACTTCCTCTTTAATTTGGAAGTCTAAGTCAGTATATGTATAGGAAGGAAAATTGATATTAAATTTAGGACATGGACAAAAATTATGGAAGCGAGTTGCAAGATAAAAAATTAAAATAAATAAATATTTTGAGCAAATACTGGAAAATACTTGGTGATCTTGCCAGAAATTCCTTGTCCTTGTCCCTTCCCTAAGCTACACAGAAGAATATCTTCTCTCAAAGCTATCTATAAATATGATTATGTAAGAGATACTGCAATGTTTGGAGTCTATACCATGAAAGCAGCCTAGGGTGACAACAATGGCTTCCTCCATAGGTACAGTGAAGGAGAGAAAATTAAAAATCTGGGATTATCCACAGGATTTTCTCTGCAGGAAAAGCCAATAGTCTATGTAGTCCACTATACCACCAAATTGGTGTAGTTTACCATACCAAAGAAGTAATTGTACAGATAAAAAATGGGAAGGTTCCCAAAGAAAAAAGTAGGTACTATAATTAATACTATTAGTTTGGCTTCAAGTCAAACTAATAGTATTACCTTTAGTACCTACATTGTTTTCTTTGGGAGCCTTCCCATTTTTTATATCTACAGTGAAGGAGTGACTCAGGGATAGGAAGTATGTTTTTTTGCAGGAGTATTAGCTAAAAATAAAATCAAAAGAAGTTTGAAAAAAAAAAACAGGTGTAGCCAATAGAGTTGAGTGAACACCTGGACGTTCTGGTTCGGTGGGTTCGGCCGAACTTCACGGAAAAGTTTGGGTTCGGTACCGAACTTTACCCCGAACCCCATTGAAGTCAATGGGGACCAGAACTTTTCGGCACAAAAATGACTGTAATAAAGTCCTGGAAAGTGCTAGAAGGCTGCAAAAGGAAGTGCAATGATTTTAGAACAATAATCTGTCCCTTACAGCAACAGCAGTAACCTGACCCTATAGAAGTAGGCGATGATTTTAGAACAATAATCTGTCCCTTACAGCAACAGCAGGAACCTGACCCTATAGAACTAGAAGATGATTTTAGAACAATAATCTGTCCCTCTAAGCAGTAAACTCTACCTAGTCCAGTCAGATCATTCTGTAATGCAGGATGAGATGTTATTAGATCTGCAATCTGTCCCTAAAAGCAGTAGTAGCAGTAATCTCTACCTAGTCCACAATCAGATCGATGAGATGTTATTAATATTATATCTGCAATCTGTCCCTCACAGCGCTGGCAGCATCCTCTCCCTAGACCAGCCTGAGAGCATGTGACATGCAGCACTACGTGACTCCAGCTTATACAGAGGCTGGGTCACATGATGCACTGGCCAATCACAGCCATGCCATTAGTAGGCATGGCTGTGATGGCTTCTAAGGGCAAACCAGTGAAACGCTTGTTGATTGGCTGCCGTGCAGCTATTCAACATGCGTGATCAAATACCCGAACCCAGAACCCAAACTTTTTTTCATGTCCGGGTTCGGGTCCGGGTCACAGACACCCCAAAGTTCGGTACGGACCGTACACCAAGCACTGCAATATACATTTTTGGTTTGGGGGTTTAGATACATTTTAAAGTGAACATGCATTCACCTTAGAAATTGAAATGTAAGAAAAAAAACTTTTTGCTGGCAGATTATTGGTTGATTGAAGTGAACACGACTTTACCTTATTCACCAAATTCACCAAACTTTCATACTCTTAAGTTATGTGTCTCACTCTTGCTACATCAACCTAAATGCAAAGCTGTGTTCTTGTGAATATGTCTGCTTAACCGGTTCCACACCGCCTACTGTATATTCACGGCGGCAGTGTGGACGATTAGCGCGAATCGCCGTAAAAAAGCGGCGATCTGCGAGTGGCCGCTAGGGGGCATGCGTGCACACCTGCTGCACTCCTGAGGATGAACGGCCACAGCCAAAGAACGGAGAACCGCCGATGTAAACATGGCGGTTCCCCACTCTGTTAGTGGGGGCATAGGAGATCTACTGATCCCTGTCACTGGGATCAGTTAGATCTCTTATGCCCATGGTAGCCCAGTCCCCCCACAGTTAGAACACGCCCAGGGAACACACTTAACCCCTAGATCTCCCCATTTATACAATAATCAGTGGTCATTTAAATTTCTGATCACTGTATAAATGTCATTGGTCCCAAAAAGTGTCAAAATGGTCTGACAATTCCGCTGCAATATCGCAGTACCGCTAAAAATTGCAGATCGCCGCCATTACTAGTAAAAAATAAAAAATAAATAAAAACCCCAGAAATGAATTCTCATCATGCGCAAACGTGGCCACTTTTGCGCAAACCAATCAATAAACGCCGATTGCAATTTTTTTTTACCAAAAATATGAGGAAGTATATAAATCATCCAAAACCGATGAAAAGAAATGTTTTTTCATATTTTTTTTGGATTTGTATTTTAGCAAAAAGTAAGAAATGTGGATTTTTTTGCAAAATTGTCGCTCTTCTTTTATTTATAGCGGTGATCAGAAATGACGCAGAGAGGATCAAATAGCACCAAAAGAAAGCTCTATTTGTGGGAAAAAAAGGACGCAAATTTTGTTTTGGTACAACGTTGCACGACCGCGCAATTGTCAGTTAAAGCGACGCAGTGCCGAATCGCAAAAAGTGCTCTGTTCCTAACCTGGGAAATCCTTCCGGGGCTGAAGTGGTTAAAGTAAACTAATTATTACAATTTATAAGTATAGTGCTGACAATTTACGCAGTGCTTTACACACACACACATATATATATATATATATATATATATATATTGTACATTCACATCAGTCCCTGCGCTCAAGAAGTTTACAATCTAAGGTCCCTAACTCACATTCATACTAGGACCAATTAAGACAGGAGCCTATTAACCTACCAGCATGTCTTTGGAGTATGGTAGACATGTGCATGGCAAAAAAATTGGTTTCATTTCGTTTTGATTAGTTAATCTAGTTTAGTTTCATTAAATTCATTTGATTCATTCAATTGATATTCAGGATTTGTATTCAGAAATTCGTATTCGGAAATTGTTTCATATCTTTTTCAAATTTCCTTGCAAATTTACTGTTTTTTTTTCTCTATTTGAAATGTTCGAATCGATACATTTTTAATCGGTCGTATCAAAGACTTTAGGTTTTTTTTTCCGATTCAAATGTGGCAAAGTGAACAAGCAAAAGAAAAATCTTCATCAAATGATTACAATGACTCTTTAAATCAATTTTGGCTTAGCAAAAACAGTATTATTTCAAAATGGTACTCTAATAACGCACGCAGTGTTTGATTTCAGCAATATGTGTGTTAGAATTCAAATGGAGTTTGATGTAAAATTCGATTTGAATTTCAGTCCGAATTTCCAAAATCAGGACGAATTTTTTTCATTATTCGGAGCATTCAGTAAAATGCCTTTATATTGTAATTCGGGTATTTGGATATATCTGAATCTCTGAATAATGAAAACATTGTCAGAATATTAATCTGAAACTAAATGAACTGCACATGTCTAGAGTGTGGGAGGAAACCAGAGTGCACAGAAGAAACCCAGAAAGGCACATGGAGAACATGTAAGCTTTGGGCAGGTAGTGCCATGGTTGGGATTCAAACTAATCACCCTATTACTGTCAGGCAGAAGTGCTAACCGCTTAGCCACTGTGCTGCTCTTGTGAATTCACACTTCACATGGATCAAAAATGTATGTTTGTTTTTATATGCAATCAAAGGTAGCCTCTGGGATCCTGTGGCATTAAGTCTAGGATAAAGATCACATGCATTCTGCCTATGATGAGCAGTGTGTGTGTATTTGAAATCCTTAGAGACTGCACAAAATCTATTTCTTTAATCCATACTGCCTATGTTTGGTAGGGGGAAAATAAAATGCAATCACTTCATTATGCTGATAAGTAGGGTTTGCATATGTAATGAGTAATTTTGGCTACCTCCGTATACTGTACATATTTTATTGCTGACTGGCAACAGCACTATCGCAGGTTGCGCTTTGCAAATAGTAAAGTATAGGGGGCTTAGTGGAACTGGGGTTTGTCATTAATGCCTCTTCCAAGAGTCAAATGTACTCCCCAAAATCAAAAGTACTGCTGCCATTGTAGTTGCTAGGGGCATCCACTGAGAACAGTTTTCATCAAAGCAAACACTTTGAATACATCCGGATATAAAACTTCTGAATACCAAATACAAATATAAATATGATGGCTGCAATTGGTCATCTCCTTCTGAAAAAAAAAGTTGAATGGTTGTATTTGGCTGAGGTATTTTATGAATCACTGCCATGGAACAGACATGTAGCTAGTGGAGTCAGAGTGAATGCAGAACCTCTGACCTGCATGATGGTTATGGCTCAACCACCTAGAAATTAAGCCATTGTTTCAACATAGAATTCAGCAAATAACATTCTAGAAAGAGGAGGCAATGGCAATCTACATGTTTTCGTAGTGCAGCTCCCCTTTAAGATGATAATTATCAAATGTATATCTCTGAAACACGTTAAAAAGTTCCTATATCAATTTGAAAAAAAACTTGTCATGATATGGAGAATGTCATTGCCAATCTCTCCTTCTGGAAGTGTCAGTTCCCAATCTGGTATGCTGTTCTTCTTGTTTCACGGGCCAGGACAATCTGACATTTCTTAGACTTTACTGATCTGCATACCTATCCCATGTAAGTAACTCAGAAAACACTAAAGGACTGTACACACTGTACAATTATCAACCGAAAACTGTCGTACGGCAGCCTGTCGTCCGATAATCTGACCGCTAGTATGCCCCATTCCACAGCCAATTTTCAATTATCGTCCAAGTTGTACGAGCCGACTATAAAACTTTTGTCTGCCAACAATGCATCTTCTGATTTTTGGCTTGTCTGTACAGAAGTTGGACAAACAAAAGTTGTAAGTACAAACACGCATGTTCGGAACCCAGGAACGACCCGAAAGTGTAACCCTGTGTTCGTAATTCACATTCAACTGAACTTCCTCTTTATACGCTCTACGTTCACATTTGTCAAATGGTAACTTTACTCCCTTCAGTACGCTAGACAAAATCACGGACCGACGATTTTGGGAAATGTTGGACGTGTGGTCGTTCGACAATCGCACTGTGTGTACGAGGCTTAAGTGAAGTCTGCAGATACACACCTCCATTCCAAGATGCCATGTCCGCGAGTTTCCTCAGCTGCACCAATGTTTTCCTAGCTTCATCTGGGTGCTGGGCCCATGGCTGGCATGGAATAATGCATGGGCTGCACCGGAGTTCATGCACTGTACATTGTAAAGAAAGTTGCAAACAGGCAGGTACGTTTGTTTTACTGCAGAAGTAACAAAAGGATGTCTTTTCTGGAATAAAGAGCCTGTCTGCTTGCAGTTTTTGTTTTTGCGCTTTCATTTTACTTTAACTTAGCTTAGGGAATTTGATAAAGCAGTGTTCAATTTAAAGTATATGTCAAACCAACATATTTTTTAGGTTTGAGTAGAATGGTAAAAAGTTAGAACCTCCGTCAGGTTTTTACCCAGAGCTCTGTAAGTGAGATTTACCCTCAATTATTTTACTGGTGACAACAGTTTTACCAGGTGGGAAGAGAGACAAAAATCTGTGACAGAGTAAAAAAAAAATATATTTTTATTTTTTTTTCACTGTGACTGTAAATAAGGGGAACGCTAATCCTTGCTTTTAGCTGGACGTACACTTTAACCATACATTAATGTGCAAAAGCAAAGATCCTGATCATTTCCACTCCTTTGTAATTTTCATTGCACATGATTTTGTATCCAAAGTGAAAAGATTTACTTTACTTATGTAAACATTAAAGTAGTTTTAAACCCTTAGATCAGTGGCCATCAGTGCTGCTTATCAGTGCCCATCAGTGCTGCCTATCAATACAGCCTTCTTAGTGCCACCTCTTTAGTGTCCATTAGTGCGGCCTCATCAGTGCCATCTCATCAGTGCCTATCAGTACCGCCTCATCAGCGCACATCAGTGAAGAAGAAAAATTACTTATTTGCAAAATTTTGTAACAGAAACAAAGAAAAACTGGCTGCATGTACACAAATGCTACTCCCAATTTGAAACTCATGTGGCCTCACTGCACCCGTGGCACCATCCAGTACGCTATGGAAAATGCAGCATGTCATTGTTTTCTATGTGCTCTTCTGGTGACTGAAGTTAATCAGCTTCAGAAAAACACCAGCCACCGCACATAGTGTGAATGTGTTCTAAAAGCAGATAAAGAGGTCAAGGGTGGATTGTTTAAAGCTATTTTGCTAACAGTTAAGATAATGCAAGTAGTTTAATGTCCATGCTGTAACCCCATTTTTCCCACCTCCTCCAGCAACAGTGATCTCCCACATTGGGATTAATTTACTATAAGGTAAAATCTGGTATAGCTCTTCATAAAAACCAATCAGTTTCCAGTTTTTATTGTCAAAGCTTAATTGAACAAACTGACGTTAGAAGCTAATTGGCTACCATGCACAGCTGCACCAAGTTTTTCACTCTCCAGTTTTACTAAAACAACAACATTGTGCACATCCCAGCCAGTAAAATTCTAGTGCTGCAATGCTTACACCTGTGCACTAACATTCCATAGGCCATGGACCACGCAGACCACTATCTGTGGAATACTACTGTTTGTATATATATCCAATTGATGGATCGGTGAAATCTGTACATATATGAATTTTATCTGTATTATATTTATCCTATTGCATAATCATGTTGTGGTTTTTCCCATTTTGATTACCTGTATTTATATTATCATGTATTTGTGATCTCTCCCTAATAAAACCTTTTTTCATATTGTTCCATCATTTACTTATTTCCCACCACGTGTGTCATAGAAAGTCCCAACTATTTACATACTTTACCAAGTATCAGGGATGGAGGCGCATGACCCTACCATGTCATGGCCTCATTAAAGTCCCAATATTCCCCCACAACCCCCCATTTCCTAACATCCCATAGACTTGAATTAGGCATACCCATACTGCAGTAGTAACGTTTCATTCAAGTGTTAGGGACGTTAGGGCAAAGAAGAAAATTTTTACTGGCCAGGATGTAAGCATTGTTGAAGATGCTGCCATTGGAGAAGGTAATGGAAACCTGGACGAATGTAATAGAATTTGTAAACTTGTCCTTTAAGGAAAATGTACCGATATTTCCCCTGATATGTAGTATATGTATGATGTGAACACAAATTATTTGTACCCACTTAAAAAACACATGCTTAGAAGGGTACAGAATAATTCTCTTAGTTAATAAAATAAATCACAGTGTTTAATCAGTCTTAAAAGACAGTTAATGCTTCATGAATCTTGGGCCAGGAACATTTGCCTGCAATGCCCCCCTATTGCTGTTATTGGGTTTCACGTAGATTTTGCACTGCTGGCAATCATTCTGTTAATTAGCACTTAGATAATGTACTTGCTCATACTTGGAATATTCGTTAAATGACTTCAGTATTTAAATAGCCACGTGGAGATTCATTATTAAGTCCTGAACCTCCTTAGATCTACATATTTTGTTTAACACCGTGTCAAATGTTAAAGTGATGAAATGGGCAAATGAGCCATGTTTCACCTGTGGGAAATCAAGTAACCCAATGACCTATTCTGATCCCTGATTTCCCTAATCTTCCAGCTGTTGCAGTAAGGCAGTTGATAATAGAAATGCATACATATCACTAGTATTTCATTTTTGGCTGTAAAATTTGCACTCTGGTTGTGGTGAACCGTGCCTACAAAGAATAAAGAAAGTAACATGAAAAGTAATTCTAATACATTTGGATCATTTGGATTTGTTTTATCACCAGTTAAAAAACCCTTATGATATCAGTTATGACATTGTTGATTTAGTGAAGTGAATGATAGTAAATAAGGTGAACCTGTGTTCACTTAAAATAATCATTCGCATACAAGGAACATAAAAAAACATGATTTTGCTAGTTAGCACTTGATTGGTTGATTAAAGCAAAAAGAACATCAACCTATTAAACAAACAGTCTTTTTCTTTAGAACGGTCTATTCCTTTAGAAGAGTCTATTCTTTTAGTCAGTCAGCCCCAGTTCTTTACATCTTCTAAATATTTTTTATATGAAAACCTCATATTTGTATACCACACTTGGAAAATAAAGTAAGGAAAGGTGTACAAAATACATTCAAATTTTTAACCACAAAAAAAACAAACTTCTCAGTTAAAAGTTGTTTGGATCAAAATGTTGTGACTGGACATATACATATACAAATATATACAAAGACATATCTAAATGTATGATCTTTAAAGTGAAAACAGAAAGGCAGCTTGACCTTACTATAATATAAAATTCACTGCATTTTAGGGACTGGATATACAGTATATGGAAGCTAGGGTGTCCAAATACTTTAGTATGATGACAGCAAGCAAGCCTAAGAGAGAAGAGTTTTATTCACTATGCATGACTATATTTTAAACAGGATCTTTGCATAACCCTAAACCCCATGCTTTTGAAAGTACAGTTAGCTACACAAAGGAATGGTCTGGCTCTGGCCACTGTTCAAAAATCCCATCTCCAGACAAAACTTTTTAAAACATTTTTGTCCAAACAAAACTTTTTTGTTTAGGATAGAGGGATAGAGCGTGGAAGGTTTGGAACTCCACTGGGGATTTTACTGCTATCCAGGACAGTGATGTGTGTGTGTATGCAAGTAAGTATACATTTAACAAAAATGTAAAATATATGTAAATCAAATCACTAAATAATCATTTAATCTTTAACATGCTTTCAAAATGCATTTTTAAATCTACCGCTTTCATTAACATAATGCTCAGCAATCCTGCAATAAAGGTTATTGTTCAGGCAATTCCTTTTGTGGACCGGGAATGTTTTGTCCTTGTTTCTTGATTTCTCTGCTCCATTGTCACCCTGTCACATTTGCGTCCATATGGGAGTATAAAGGGGTACCAATGCCGTTTGCAAGGGCATGTTGTCACCATTAGAGTTGAGCGAACACCTGGACGTTTGGGTTCAGAGGGTCCGAACGAACTTTGGAAAAAAATCCGGGTTCGGCACCGAACGTTGCCCGAACGTTATCCCGGACCCCGAACTCCATTGAAGTCAATGGGGACCCGAACTTTTAGGCACAAAAATGGCTGTAACAAAATCCTGGCAAGTGCTAGAGGGCTGCAAAAGGAAGTAAAATTGGGGTAAGAGTAGGGCAAGTGCCCTACAGAAAAAATGGGGATAGGGAAAATAAATTAAAATCAAATAAACTAGGAGATGATTTTTGAACAATAATGTGTCACTTACAGCTGCAGCTAGAACCTCTCCCTTTAGAACTAGGAGATGATTTTTGAACAATAATCTGTCCCTCTAAGCAGAAGCCTCTACCTAGTGCAGCCAGATCGCTCAAAGCAGCAGTATGTGAAATCTCAAATTACTCCCACAATCTGATCGTTGTGTACGATCGCACAATCTGATCATTGTGTACGATCGTAACAATCGTTGTGTTAGGCAGGGTTTGATCTGCAATCTGTCACTCAAAGCAGCAGTATGTGAAATCTCAAATTACTCCAACAATCTGATCGTTGTGCACGATCGTAGCGATTGTTGTGTTATGCAGAGTTTGATCTTCAATCTGAAATCAGTCACTCAAAGCAGCAGTATGTGAAATCTCAAATTTCTGCAATCTGTCCCTCAGAGCAACAGCAGTAGTAATCTCAGGTTACAAGATCAGATGTTAAAATGTCTGCAATCTCTCCCTCACAAAAACGCCAGCAGCTTCCTCTCCCTACACTAACCCAAGAGCATGTGACATGCAGCAATGTGACTCCTGCTTATAAAGAGGCTGGGTCACATGATGCGCTGGCCAATCACAGCCATGCCATTAGTAGGCTTGGCTGTGATGGCTTCTAAGGGCAAACCAGTGAAACGCTTGTTGATTGGCTGCCCTTCAGCTATTCAACATGCCTGATCAACTACCCGAACCCGAACGTTTTTTGAAATGTCCGTGTTCGGGTCCGGGTCCCGGACACCCGAAACTTCGGTACGAACCCGAATGTTACAGTCCGAGTTCGCTCAACACTTGTCATCATCAGGAAACTGCACTAATGATGCAATGATACAGACAGGCATGGCTGGAGGAGATCATCAACACCAATTTGCAAAAAAAAGTATTTTCGTAAAAGAGAAGTATGGCCAAAGCTTTTCTGGCTATACTTTGCAAAAAAAGGATAAAAAAAGTATTTTCTTAAAAACTATGGCCAAAGCTTTTTTGGTTATACTCCCGTGACCCATTTTCAGTTGACACCACTCAGCCGGTCCAGACTGGGTAAAAACTGAGCCAGCCACTCCATCCCCAGCCCAGAGTTCCAGTGAGCACTGGAGGGGCAGAGTAGAGAGCTGGTGATTGACAGTCACCACTGTCTGCTCAGAGTCTAGGGGAGAACTGTGCAATCAGTAGTGTTTGATCACTAAGTTCTCAGTGTAGAGGTGGACACCTAGGTGAGTATATATATTTTTTTAAACCCCACACTTCTCTTTTGAAAGGGGAAAACTTTTAATTTATTTGGTTCAGGGATTTATTTAGGGCTGACAATTTACTCAGCAATTTATATATTGTACATTCACATCAGTCCCCAAAGAGCTTACAATCTAAAGGTCCCTACCTCACACACATGCTACTGGGGTTCACCTACTAGCATGTACCAAGCGTAGGGAGAATATGCAATCAGGGACCCTAGTGCTACAAGCCAGAAGTCCTAGCCACTGTGCTGTGTGATGTAAATAATGACAATGGCGCTTTAGCAAATTACATATCATCCACTAGGGGCTCATTCACAGATAATGTGGTGACTGGCGGTTTTTTTTTTTCAGCACTGGATGAATGCCAGCCACAGCTAGGGCACATAGAAAACAAGGAAAACTGTCTAACATGCTGAAATGCACATCAGACCATCCCATTACTGCAACGGGAACGGACAATTGCCCATGTGCTGATTTTACTATGTTCTGCAAAGATATGTCAGTCTGCAAGGTTCAGAGTGAAACATTTTAAAACCATTGCAACAATAAAAAAAAAATAGAAAAAAAAAAACTTTTAGAGGGGTCAGTAAACTATATTTTAAATTTAAAAGGATATTAGTATAGTATGTAATTCATTGTACAGTTTGTAAATGATTATTTATATTATTTAGGTACAATTGTTCTGATTCTAGCTTATTTAAATGTGACCTCACTTCTATTCTTGCATATTCAATTCCTTTTTACTATTCAAGTTGTGCCCTTTTATGCAAGTCTTATCAATTTGGTAGCTTTCACATTTTTTCCTGTTAGCATTGTTTGACTCACAATGGTGTGCGGTTAACACATGCCAAGCTTTAACATGCTAATCACTACATTACACACACTCTCCGCTTATTATGATGACCAAGGTGCAGATGTCACAATTATTTTTTTTTTTTCAGGACAATTCTTTTTATGATGCAAATAGCCTATAAATTGATATAATTGACAATAGGATCATGTTGATAAATATGCATCTTAAATTTCTGCAATCATAATTAATCAAACTATGTGAACCTTTAATTGTTTATGTTTAATCAGATTATATTTGTCTATGAGTTTCTGATGACTAAAATAAATCACATTATACATGTGGCTTAAAATCATTTTTTAATGTCATATGATTTTTGGGATGTAGATGGGACTCCTGCTGGACCCTTTATTTTACCAGGAGAATGAAATATGCAGATATCTAATCTTTTATGTCCCTAGTGACATGAGACACTCGCTACCCATTAGTAGTTAAAGTGTGTGACCATGAGATTATCCATCCAGGCCATGCTGTTAATGAAGAAGGGAGCACTGCATAATTTGGATATTTAGTATAGATCAGTGTGCTGCAGCTTCCTGTGATACATTGTGAAATATGAGTGTATAAACAGACTGCATTAATACCTATTTAAAACCAAATTCAAGCTAAAAGTAAATTCAAGTAAAAAGAAGTCTTACAGTTTTTTTTTCCTTAGAAAGCAGCCACATCACGATTAGGAAAGCCTGTCCCCTGTCAGTATGCTGTAGAGGAGGACCCTTATTCTCTTGCAGAGGTCCAATACACCCCCTGTTGAATCAGACCTATAGCTCTGCAATCAGCACCGTCAACTCTTGATCCCTGTTGATTGTAAAGCTCTCTGCAGAGAATATAAGGTGGGGAAGGGCTTAATTTGCACTACCAACCCCTATGGGACTGTGACAGACCTGAGGAGATAGTGTTTAATATTAAGTACTCCTAATTTATGTTTGTGTTTTTAATTGGTTAAAAACATATGTGACTGTCAAATTTAAATGTTTTTTGCATGAGCTGAAGGGTATAAAAGGCTTAAAACTGCATCATCAGTTTGGCAGCCAGCGGGGACAGCAAGAAAAGATCGTCCCACCCATGTCCGCGGTCCTTATTATGTGGCATTAAAGTCCCTTTCTATTGAAATTATGGGTCCTGGGGGCGTGGCCAGCAGCCGAGGTGGATGGCCACATGAAAAAGGAGCTCCGCTAGTCTCAGCTCTTCCACCGCTCCACAGCGACTGTAAGCAGAGCGTTTCAACCGGGCAGGATACCGGAGGATCAGGACATCACTCCAGCAACAATGGGGAGGAGAAAACCGGGCATCCGCCCTAGGAAGCTGACGGAATTCTTCACAGCGGTGAGCACGCCGCTCTCCCAAGATGGCGCCAATGGCCTAGAACATTGCGGCGGTACGGTCGGATCTCGGGGAGGTAAGAGGGGATTCGGGCAGAGACACACGACGGGATCCCTCTCCCCTTGTAACAGCGACAGATCCTCTACAGAACACACCCCAGCACAAAGCCCACATAAGTCGGCACAAATAAAGTCATCTTCCCACATATACGCGGGAGAGAGGCAGGGAAGAGACAGCTCCCAGGACAGCACGGCTGAGTTTATTGAACAGATACACGACCTCCCCACAACAGGTCAGCCGTGGAGTGATACCACCATGAAGGAGATGCTAGTGTAGCTGCGGGGGTCAGTGCACAGGGACATGATGGACTGTGTTACTAAAATTAGAGCGGACATAAATGAAATAGGAGACAGGGTAGACCACTTGGAACAAAAAATGGAGGAATTCGCATCTGCGCACAATGAGCTGGTGGATGCCCATAATGATAAAGATGACGTGCTGGAAGATTTGCGTGCCAAAATGGCAGACATGGAGGACAAGGCACGCAGGAATAACGTTAAACTGCGGAATCTGTACCTCCAGGTGAGCTATGCCAATTTGTACAGAAGTTAATGGTCTCTTTGCTGCCAGACTTGCCTCCGTGCGAACTGATCGTGGATAGGGCCCATAGACTTCCTAAGCCCAAACATCTGCCTGAAAAAATCCCTAGAGATGTCATAGCTCGAATACACTTTTTTCATGCAAAAGAGGATTTAATGAAAGTTGCTAGACAGATGTCCCCACTGCTGGACCCCTACGGGGGCCTCTCCATATATGCAGACCTATCACAGTACACTATGATGGCAAGGAAGAAGCTTATTCCGATTACTAAGCTGCTGCGCAACAATCATGTACCCTACTCCTGGGGCTTCCCCACTAAATTGCTTATAGTTAGTTTGGATGAGGGACTCCGTCTTACAAAATCTTGGGGTCTGTTACCCCAGGAAGAGGTAGATATACAAGTTAAGTCCCCTCCAGGCCAAGTCTCTCCAGAGTGGAGGCAAAAAGAGGCAACCTGAGCTAGGACACCTCCCATCTACACAACTCCTGCCAGATCTGGAACACTGAAGATGTAGAAAGTGGAATCTTAACTTAGTGGAACTGTACCCCCCTGTTCATATGCAAAATATATCGCAAGTTAAGGAATGTTTTTTTTTTTACTTGAACTATTTTGTGTTGATTACTGTTTATAGTTTTTGTTTTCGCTCTATACCACCTTTACTATCTGTATGGAAAATGGAAACCGAGGACCGAACCATCGCAAACTTCTTCAACCACACATCCAAAGTCACCAACGTCCAAAACTGGATAATAAGAGCCCTGAAACCAGGTATGGCCTACACCCACTGTTTCGCCAAGGTACATCATCATACACGTGATCAATCCTATACCCACCGTAATAGCACTTAGATTTGTCTCTCTAAATGCACATGGCCTCAACAGCCCTTTCAAAAGAAGTCCCATGTGACGGGAGGCAAAGGAATTGAACAGTGACATATTGTGCATTCAGGAGACACACTTTGCAGCCAAAAAGCACCCTAAATGCACAAATAAGAGATTCCCCCACATCTTTTTGGCATCTGGACAAAAGAAAAAATGTGGGGTTCTTATTGCTATACACCAGAAAGTGTCATTCCAACTGCATGAGGTACTTCAAGATAAGGCAGGGAGATTTCTCATATTGGTGTGTGACTTGAACAATGTTACCTACACTATTGTGAACCTATACGCACCCAATACCGGGCAACTGAGTTTTGTTCGCTCGCTACAGAAAAATGTTGAAAAACTTAAAAGAGGATACCTGCTTTATTGTGGGGATTTTAATTGTGTGGTGAACAAACAACTGGACTGCTCTCTGCCACCTACAGGCCCGAGAACGGAACTGCAACCACTACTGCACTCCACCAATTTATATTACATATGGCGCTGTGTGAACTCGAATGAGAGGGATTACACCTATCATTCGGCACCACACAAGTCCTACTCTCGAATTGATTTGTTTGTGTCAGACTTAGCTCTACTGCAGAATGTTGTGGCGGCTAAAATCCACACTCTAACCTGTTCTGACCATGCCCCTATCTCACTAGAAATTAAACAACTATTACAAGGACCTCCTGCACATTTGTGGAGGAATAACCTTACTATTTTAAAAAATCAACTGGTGAGGGGCAGGTTGCATGGTCAGATAAAGGAATTTTTTGAAATGAATGATAAGCCAGATATGAAAATTACTTTGATGTGGTACGCCCATAAGGCCTTTAGCAGAGGTTTATTAATACAAGCAGCTTCCCGGGAAAAGAGGCGGAAGACACAAAGGCTGACCACATTGCTGGCAGACCTTAAATTGCTCGAAGCCCAACACAAAACCCAACCAGATGACCAAGTTTACACTAAATTACTCCAATGTAGGCAGGAAATTAGACTACTTCTAATCTCCGACCACCAACAGCTCCTACAGAAAACCAAAGCAATGTACTATACACAAGGGAATAAGGCAGGAAATTTTTTAGCAGCTTACATTCGCAAATGCCAGCAACAAACAAAACTACCCTACATGCATGACCCTACTACTAAAAACAAAGTATATCATCCCACAGACATAGCTAATGCCTTTTGCAGCAATTACGAGAAATTGTACAATTTACAATAAGACACGGCTACAATCCAACCCACAGAGGCTAATATAAACGAATTCTTAGAAGGAATCAATCTGCCAGTTATTGAAAACCATGTATTGCAAGAATTAAATACTGACATCTCTGAAAGAGAAATACAATAGGCTATCCAAGCATTGCCCCCTGACAAAGCCCCAGGTCAAGATGGCTTTTCAGCCGAATATTATAAAGCTTTCCAAGGTACATTGATACCATACATGAACAGACTATTTAATGCTGCAATTGCTTCGGCCTCTTTCCCCGAGAAAATGTTACAAGCAGTGGTGGTGGCGCTGCTCAAACCAGGGAAGAAGCCGGATAGCCCAGAGATCTTCAGGCCTATATCGCTGCTTAACAGCGACCTAAAAATATACGCTAGAATCCTCGCTAACAGACTATCGGATGTGACCCCAGGTCTGATACAAGCGGATCAGGTAGGATTTGTAAAGGGTCGTCAAGCTCCAGGTGGCACTCGCAGAATGTACAACCTACTTAAAGTGGCGGAATCTCGAGGAGAGCCCACAGTGGTCCTAACTTTAGACGCTGAAATAGCGTTTGATCGGGTCCACTGGGGCTACTTAAGATCAACGCTACAAAAATTTGGATTCCATGGTACCATATTTTCAGCTCTATCGGCACTATATACTAACCCTACGGCACGGGTGTTCACGTCCAAGGCTATGTCTAGAAATTTTTTTTATAACCAACGGCACGCGACAAGGGTGCCCGCTTTCTCCACTGATCTTCTCGCTAGTGATGGAGCCGCTAGCTGAGAGGATCAGGATGGATAAAAGCATCCAGGGTATACATATAGCAGGCCGCGACCACAAAATCGGCCTCTTCGCCGATGATGTGGTGCTAACCCTGACCAGTCCTGCTTCTTCCCTTTCAAACATACAACATCTATTGGAGCAGTTTGGTTCAGTGTCCTACTACAAGTTAAACACCTCCAAATCTATTTTATTACCTATAGCTATACCTGCCAAAAAAATAACTGAAATGAAGGCGAAATTCCCCTTCCAATGGGCCACTAAAACAATTAATTACTTAGGGATCAATCTCTCTCACCCTAAAAGTACCACCTATGAAAACAACTACCCCTCATTACTGAACTTGATAAAAAAAGGTTTGGACCACATAGCATCACATGAGCTATCCTGGTTAGGAAAAATAGCAGCTCTAAAAATGACACTATTACCTAAAATTATTTACTTCTTTAGAGCTATCCCTATATGCATTCCAACCACTTTTTTTTTTTTTTGTGGATAAACTCTTTAGGAAGTGTATTTGGGGGAAGAAAATTGTCAAATGATCTTACCCTATGCTACTTAGACAACGCAGCACGGGAGGCGCAGGTCTCCCAAATATTAGCAAATACTACTATGCAGCTTTGCTAGATCAATTAAAAGCTTAGTTTGAACCAAATTCGGACAAACTGTGGGTTCACATCGAGAGAGCCATAGTATCGGGGAGGGACTTGCCATCTCTGTTACTAGCGAAGCTGACGGGGTCACCTCTTGAGTGTCCACAGTTTCCCTCAATAGTAGCTACGCTTCAAGCTTGGGGTGATATCCACGATCTGCTAAGCAAGGACAGCCGGCTGACTCACAGAGAACTACCATTAAACTCTTACGAGTTCTTGATACCATATCTAAGATTAAAAAGGGGAAAATTGGAGGCAGCCCATTCAAACCCTACACTTGATCCTTATTCTGAGGTTCGAATAAACCATTACAAAATCAGTAATAAAAACACTAGTTGTAGAGTACACACTAAAATATGGGACTATTTAACAAAAGAATATAATAAACCTAAAGGCCTATCTTGGTTCTATTCAGAATTTCAAGAGAATCTGATCCCCCCTAAAACCTCCAGCATGCTTAGTTGGGAAAATGACTTAGGCTGTGAATTCTCGGTAGATAAATGGTGTAAAACTATCCAGGGTAATTATAAATATTCCCATTGTATGAACCATTGGGACCAATGCTTGAAAATTTTACACAGAACCTACCTGTCCCCAATTAAAATGTCGCAACTTTACAAAGACTCCTCTAAGCTATGTTGGAGGGATTGCGGCTCAAAGGGTACATTGGTTCATACACTATGGGAATGCAAAAGCCTACGGAGCTTCGGGAGGCAGGTATTTACTTTGATCGGAGACATAACTGGAGTTATATTAAAACCGGAACCAGCGTTAGCATTACTAAATTTAAATATGGATAAGATCCCTGTACAACATAGGAATGTGACGATACATATCTTAATAGCTGCATGTCAATGTATCACATCACGGTGGAAAAACACGACCACCCCCAACATCTCAGATGTGGTGGAGAGAATTAAAAGCCATTACTCCTACGAAAAGTTCTTTGCAGTTATCTTGAAAGCAGGGTGTCAATTTTCTAACAATTGGCAGACGTGGGTAACCAAGTTCCCTGGGAATATATAACATGGATGTTGTGGAAAGCTATATTATATTTACTGATGACTTGCGCATATCTAACTGGTGGTATTGTTGAAGGATAATCCAACTGTGGTTCTCTACTTTTCACGCTTTTTATCCCTTCCCTTTTCCCTTCCTTTGTTTACTTTTCTAACTTTCCTATCACCCCTATATATTTTCTCTCTTCTCCTTTCTCTGTCTTACTTCTCATGCTACTAAGTACATCCTCCCTTCTTGGGCAGGGAGATGTTCATTATTAAAGAAGAGTTAAAGTTAGCAACAAGCGCACAAATAGGTTTCAAACAGAGCACCATGCTGTTGTGCAAAACAATATATTACATGGCCTCGTAGTGCCGATGGTTATGTGGAAGGTGGCAAGGGCTAGTTGGCCCCCTTGCCCCGTGTCGCCGCCCGACCTCCCCCCACAGCAGGATCCCGAGTGGGGTGGGCGGGTTCATGGGATACCCAGGGTGAGGGAGAGGTCTTAGGCTAACCAAAATAAAGAAAAGGATTTCATGCACAGCAGTAGAGGTTACATTGAAAATTTTCCTTTTGTTTTTGCAACAATAGTAACTTAAAAATTGCCTAACTGTATACGGATAACTATACTCTGATTTCAGTGGATGATGTAAGACTGATGTTTGTTTTGAAAAACCTAATAAATCCTGACCAGATCCCTTGGGCTGGAGCACCCCATCATCCCCCACCAGTATTTCTAATCAGTGTCCACCTGAGTTATAGGAGGAGCCCTTTTAGTTCTCCCATAAAGAGGAGTGTATTTGTCCCATGGTTGAGAAGCAAGATCTTTCATTCTATGAATAGTGTAGGGCCCACTGAAAATGGAGTACTTTGACACCGTAGTGGGCTTAAGCACTGTATGGCTATATGGTTTGACCAAATCCCCATATTTGCTTATTTGCTTATCATGTTCAGGTGCATTTAAATAGCCTTGTAGGATTTAATGACATTTTTGTATGTGTGCACTGTAATATTTTGCTCTCTTTCTATTGAAAGGGGATGGTTTTATTGGTAATGGTATGAACTTGAGCTGTAATGGCTGAGTTAAATTGTAATTTTCTGTTAAACGCTGGTATTTATTTTAAGTGTTTTAACCATTTCAGCCCGGATGGACTTACCCACTTCCCGACCAGCCCATTTTTTGCGATACGGCACTGTGTCGCTTTAACTGACAATTACGTGGTCATACAACGTTGTACCCAAACAAAATTGACGTCCTTTTTTTCCCACAAATAGAGCTTTCTTTTGGTGGTATTTGATCACCTCTATGGCTTTTATTTTTTGGGCTATGAACAAAAAAATAACGACAATTTTGAAAAAAAATCAATATTTTTTTACTTATTGCTATAATAAATATCCAAAAAAAAAAAAGTAAAAAAACGAATTTCTTCATCAGTTTAGGCTGATATATATTCTTCTACATATTTTTGGTAAAAAAAAAAAACCACAATAAGCGTATATTGATTGGTTTGCGCAAAAGTTATAGCATCTACAAAATAGGGGATAGATTTATGGTATTTTTATTTATTTAATTTTTTTTACTAGTAATGGCGGTGAGCAGCAATTTTTAGCGGGACTGCGACATTATTGGTGTTTTGTGTTTTTTATTTAAATATTAATTGATAAATGTTTTTGTTATAAGGTTCTGTCTACAGACTTAGTCTTCTCTGCAGTATGCTGGCAGGGTCAGGCTGTTCAATTCAAGCTGTGGATGCTTTCTAAAGAAAAATATCTATAAGACTTTGAAAACATTATGCACCTAAAATGTATTTAGCTGTTTTAGCCCTTTTGCTGCCACTGACTTAAGAGATATGTCGACAGCAGCAGGAGGTTTTACACACACTGTAGCAGCCAGGAAAGCGTGTAAATCTGATAAGCTGACTGTTGGCTGTCAGTTGGAAATGATCATACAACTGTACAGCCACCCAATCACTTCCACACCTCCACAATACCTTTTGCCCTCACCTCCTGTCCCCCATGTGCCCCACCGCCATTTTTCCCAGGCTCTGCTTATCCATTCATTGATTTTCCCTACGTAGTAAGATGCATTACATCACTTTGGAGTTCAGCTGTCACTTTCCCTACTTTTTTATTATGCCAGGAAAGTAATTATCCTCTTGTGGAAGAAATCAGCAGCCCCCTCCACAAAGACCTAAAAGGCATTGATTAACAAAGCATTGCCCCTATACAAGTCAACATATGCCAACAGAGGTGTACCAGCCAAGTTTGATAAAGTGTAGGGAAGTTGGGTGAATCACTTGTCTGCTGTATCAGAGTACTCACTATCTTTAAATGTCTCGGGGGTATTTTTTGGTCAGGAGACCTCATTAGCTATGCTGTGTATCTTTGTATTACCTATGTATCCAGGGCTTTTTTCAGTGGGAACACGGGGGAACGCAATGTATGCAGTGGCAAGGTGTGCTGAGGTGTGTTGGAAGGTCTGTTGTTGCTGGCGGCTGGGGTATCTATTATCTCTAAAGGGGATCTGTTATTGCAGGGGCACTATTGTTTCTGGGAGGGATCTACTATTGAGGAAGGAGTCTATTGATTGTTGCTGGATGGGTCTATTGTTGCTGGGGGGAGGTATTGTTTTTGGGGGGTCTATTGTTGCTGGGGGAGCTACTGTTAATGAGGGAGATCAATTGTTGTTGGGGGGTCTATTGTTTATGGGGGTCTATTGCTGCAGGGAATCTACTATTTTACTGTTTTCCTTGTTATCATTAACAAATTTTGATGAGAAAAATTTGTAAAAAAATAAACTTAAACCCAAGCAGTTAAAATCCTCCCAAAAAAATCTGGAACATGCCCATGCCCCCACATACATGTCCTAGATTGTAAGCTCTAATGAGCAGGGCCCTCTGATTCCTCCTGTGTTGAATTGTATTGTAACTGTACTGTCTGTCCTCGTGTTGTAAAGTGCTGCGCAAACTGTTGGAGCTATATAAATCCTTTATAATAATAATAATATGAATGTAAATCAAGGTCGCCTTATACAAAAAACATCTACACTTCTTAAATATCGCTGCATGCCTCAGAGTAAAAACAATAATTTAAGGGCCATTATTCATAGTTACCTCTAATCTTTTAAAGTGTCACCTATGGAAAATGTAACCACTTCAGCCCCGGAAGGATTTCCCACTTTAGGACCAGAGCATTTTTTGCGATTCGGCACTGCGTCACTTTAACTGACAATTGCATGGTTGTTCGGCATTGCACCCAAACAAAATTTATGTCCTTTTTTTTCCACAAATAGAGCTTTCTTTTGGTGGTATTTGATCACCCCTGCGTCATTTCTGATCGCCGCTATAAACAAAAGAAGGGTGACAATTTTGCAAAGAAAACAATATTTCTTACTTTTTGCTATAATACATATCCAAAAAAAATATATAAAAAACAATTTTTTTCATCTGTTCTAGCTGAGTTCCTCATATTTTTGGTAAAAAAAAAATTGCAATCGGCGTTTATTGATTGGTTTGCACAAAAGGTGCCGCGTTTACGAATGATGAGAATTAATTTATTGGGTTTTTATTTTTTTTTATTTTTTACTAGTAATGGCGGCAATCTGCGATTTTTATCGGAACTGCGATATTGCAATGGACATGTCGGACCATTTTTACACTTTTTTGGGGCCATTGGCATTTATACAGCGATCAGTGCTATGAAAATGCACTAATTACTGTGTAAATGCCATTAGTAGGGAAGTGGTTAACCTGCAGGGGGCGCTCTAAGGGGTTAACTGTGTTCTAACTGTATGGGGACTGGGCAGGCTGGGGGAGGGGAGTGATCGCGGCTGCCATATACAGGAAGCCTGCGATCACATCCCTTCCCCCTCTGTCAGATCGGAGATCCATGTTTACATACACAGACCTCCATTTTGTCACTCTGGGGGGACAATCGTGGGTAGCCAGCGGAGATCGAGTCCGCCCTGCCCGCTCCCTGGCCCCCCTGAATACAGTGAGCGTGCGAGCACGCCTCCGGCGGCACGCATACGCTCACAGTGCGTGATCTCGCAGCTGCCGTCACTTGACGGTGATTTGCGATATCGAACCAAGTTGCCACCTTCAAACCACGGCAAGCAGTCTGCAACTGGTTAAGGTGTTACTGTTTCAATTTTAAAGCTTGACATGTTGAGTATTTTTTTTGCTCAGTGCAACCTCCTCTTTGAAACCTTTTTGAGTAATATGTTGTGCTTGAGTGCCCTAAAATTAACTTCATTGTATTTTTTCCTGAACATTTGCGCTTGATAAATCATCATGCAAATATCACGTAACATAAAAAAATAGAACTACCACTATATTATTATCCCAGGTCTCTGTTACAGAAAAAAATAATCTTTTGACCTAAAATGATTTTTCTAACGTGTGTAAGAAACACAAAAAACAGCTTGGGCAGTGATATGGTTAAACTGAAAATTAGTTTTGGGTTCCAACAGAGCGTATCACCTCTTAGATTGTTGTCAACAGAACAGTTTCAGTATTGGAAAATTTTTCCTCTTCCTGCTCTGGTGACAACTCCAAAATGTTGGCTTTCTGATTATCAGTGAAGAAATGGCCACCAGGACCAATAGCAAAGGTGAATCTCCCCAGAGAGCAATAAAAACCTGGCAATGAAGGGAAAACCAACACACAGAGAAGTAGATTCTGAAGCAGGATTTACTGAAGTCACGTATCAGGGAAAACATTACACCAAGGTTTCGAGAGTAGGGTGACCCTTTTTTTTCAAGGTGACAGACAGAGATTCTGTCACTTTTTTTGTCTAACTCTGTCTGTCACCCTGAAAAAGAGGGCCACCGTGCTCTTAAAACATCAGTGTAACTCTCTACTTCTTGGTGTGCTGTTTTTCTCTTTGTTGTTAGATTTTGTACGCCACCATAAAGCCATGCATCCATCCTTCACAAGGGTTATTTATAGATGTCTATGCAGTATAGCTTGATGAATTAGAAATATAAATGTGGCAGAAATTTTAGCACTTTCACATTCTATCAAAAACTAAAAAGAAAAATGACTTGTCAAGCTGGCTACACATTATACGACTTTCTTGTACAATTTTGCTTTAGATTTGGAAAACCATATAATATGAGGTCAAACCTAAACACTTTCAAATTGTATGCAATCAGGCAAGCCTTTGCACTACATAGGTGAAAGTAAAACTAAAGGAACCCTTCCGAGTTAACGGCATGCGCATGAGCGCCCACCCTGCCAACTCCCTCTGTGATTGTACACAGCAGGAGTCTGTCAGCAAGTCCTGTGTGCAATCACAGCCCAGAGCCCAATCGACACAAGGCTCTGTACACAGGAAACAACCTCTCTGCTTTTTATACCTGCATAGCAGGGATAAGAAATAGAGAGATATGTTAGTAAAAGCAGCACACATTTCACATTGTTAGGCACACATTTAACCCCTTGATTGCCCTAGATGTTAACCCCTTCCCAGCCAATGTCATTAGTACAGTGACAATGCATATTATTAGCATTGATCGTTGAATTATTATCACTGATGTCAATGGCAGTTAGTCAGTTCTTCCCCAGAGTCAGTTAAGCTTAGTACACACAATAAGATTATCGGACGAATTATCATCCATTCTTTTTTTTTTTTTTTGCATACTAGTCTCCATATCGAAAACAAATAGGTTACTAAAGTACGAAAATTCACATACGGCAGAATAAAAATTCAGAAGTGATGTAATGTATTTATATTGTATTTTCAGGTGAAAACTGTACTGATTGAATGAAAATCATACGATCTGATATCGTACGAGAAAAGTTTTTGTGTTTGACCCTTCGGAAAATTTCAGAAGAATGCTGTGTAGTCACAACAATCAGATTATCATACGATCGCTTCGAAAGTGGTATTTTTTATACGATATTCTGATCATTCGTACAGGGCTTTAGTGTTAGATTGCCCACCATACTATCACTGTCCCATTATAAGCTGCTGATCACCACCATTAGTAGTGTAAAAAAATTAAAATATGATTCCAATGTACAGTATCTCACAAAAGTGAGTACACCCCTCCAATTTTTGTAAATATTTTATTATATCTTTTCATGTAACAATGCGGAAGAAATTACACATTTCTACAATGTGAAGTAATGAGTATACAGCTCGTTTAACAGTGTAAATTTGCTGTCCCCTCTAAATAACTCAACATATAGCCATTAATGTCTAAATCACTGGAAACAAAAGTGAGTACACCCCTAAGTGAAAATGGTAAAAGTGAATCCCCACATGAGTGAAAACAAAGGTCACTAAATCTGTAATTACCGATATACAACTCAATAAATCTCCCCTGTCGTTTAAATGTGACAATTTGCTCGACATATGAGTAATGAAGTGTAACATCTTTACACATTAAAGAAGGCGTAACAATGTACTTTTCTATATTATTTTATAAATGTTTTTAACCTCCCCACATGAGTGAAAACACTCTATGACATGTAACCTTAGTATAAAATTAAAAAAATGTGATGATTACCACCACTAGTCGTCGAATATTACCCTGTCACTATCATACCACCCGTT
>BLSH010004297.1:469059-493679 GCA_018402905.1 Glandirana rugosa
CTAAAATCTTGTTATTAGACAGGGAATGTCGTTGCCGTCCTTGGAGAGGGATATCGTCAAACTATAGGTGCTGTAAGGGACACATTATTGTTCTAAAATCATCTCCTAGTTCTATAGGGTTGGGTTCCCACTGTTGCTGTAAGGGACAGATTATTGTTATTTCCCTATCCCCATTTCTTTGTAGGGCACTTGTCCTACTCTTACCCCCACTTTTCTTCCTTTTGCAGCCCTCTAGCACTTTCCAGGACTTTTTTACAGCCATTTTTGTGCCCAAAAGTTTGGGTCCCCATTGAATTCAATGGTGTTCGGGGTCCGGGGGTCAAGTTCGGACCGAACCTGAACCCGAACTTTTCCATGAATACCCAAACCCAAACATCCAGGTGTCTGCTCAACTCTACTCCTGGCTACTTCTCCTCAGTCCTCCCAGACTGACACCACAGTCTTCCCAGACTACACACTCACCAGCCCACCCATCTGACTCTCCTGGAGAACTCCTGGACATGCTGACCTGCTCCTGCTGTCCTCACACTTGCTCCTGTGCCTCCAGGAAAGATATCCTCCATGTGTTGTAGAGGGTCCATCCAGCACCCGAGCCCCAGGCCCAAGCTCACCCCCCCAGACTAGGGGCACCCTCAAGGGCCACTGACAGCTTCCTCAGCACTCCTTCTCCATCTTCCACCCGACTGCCCCTTGCAGGCCTGACCCATGAATATTTATGAGGTTTCCCCCCCCTGCCAGCCCGTTGGCTGGGGCCCTCATTAATACTCCAGGGAGCTCCTCCTAAACTCCACCCTCTACTTCTGGAAGCTTCTCCAAGGTTCCAGAGAGCAGGGGGAATTACCAGAGATGCTGCCTGCTGAGTCATCCAGCCTTCCTGAGTCGCTCAGCCCTGACCCAGATTCAACCCAGGCTTGGCTGCTAGCCAATCCAAATTTACCTATTCAGACGACTATATACACTAGCACACTAACTAGACGAGGGTGCTGTACTTTATAGCAGAAAGTAAAGAATGTAGGTATTTTTTAATATTCGGTCTTTTTTCATTTATATAGCAAAAAATAAAAAAACCCAGTGGTGATCACATACTACCAAAAGAAAACTATTTGTGTGACAAAAATGATATAAATTTTGTTTGGGTACAGACCACGCAGTTACCCGTTAAAGTAGCGCAGTGCTAAATAGCAAAAAGTGTCCTAGTCATGAAAGGGGTAAAACCCTTGGTAGCTGAAGTAGTTAAAAAAGATATTTACTAAATCTAGAGCACTCAGAATCTGGTGAGCTGTGCGGACTGGGAAAAAAAATTAGGCCCGGGCATTTTAGACTGGGCAGCCCGATCCCTGGGGGGGGGCAGAGATGGGAGCGCAGGCGTTCATGGGGGGGGGTTGGTATTTATCTTGAGAGACATCCCCACATCTCCATCCAGCAAAGAGATGGCCCTAAACCAGCAAAGAGACAGCCCTAGTCCAGCAAAGCAAAGAGGCAGCCTCAGTCCATCAAAGAGACTGCTCCAGACCAGCAAAGAGACAGTCCCAGACCAGCAAAGAGACAGTTCCAGTCCAGCAAAGAGACTGCTCCAGACCAGCAGAGAGACTGCTCCAGACCAGCAAAGAGACAGTCCCAGAGCAGCAAAGAGACAGTCCCAGACCAGCAAAGAGACATCCCCAGTGCAGCAAAGAGACTGCTCCAGACCAGCAAAGAGACAGTCCCAGACTAGCAAAGAGACAGTCCCAGTCCAGCAAAGAGACAGTCCCAGTCCGGCAAAGAGACAGCCCCAATCCAACAAAGAGACAACCCTCAGTCCAGCAAAGAGACAGATAAGAAGAAATGGCTACACACCACAAACTGTGTTCCAAAATCCTTTATTAGGACATCCCAAGGTTACAGGACAGCAAAGTGCTGAATGGTAGACATGTTTTGCACACCTTATGTGTGCTTATTCATTACTAATGAATAAGTGCACGTTATGTGTGCGAAACATGTCTACCAGGATTTTGGATACAAGTTTGTGGTGTGCAGCCATTTCTTTTTATGTATTGTGCGGATGCGAATCAGGGCGGGCACCCACAGCATCCATCTGGCTTCCCTCTACTCACATGGATCACCCAGTGGTGATCACATACCACCAAAAGAAAGCTCTATTTGTGTGCCAAAAATGATTTAAATTTTGTTTGGGTACACACCGCACAATTACCCGTTAAAGTAGCGCAGTGCTAAATAGCAAAAAATGGCCTGGTCATGAAGGGGGTAAAACCTTCTATAGCTGAAGTGGTTAAAAAGATATTTACTAAACCTGGAGCACTCAGAATCTGGTGAGCTGTGCATGGTAGCCAGGCCCAGACTGGGATAAAAATTAGGCCTGGGCATTCTAGACTGGGCAGCCCGATCCCTGGGGGGGGCTGGAGATGGGGGCTTGGGCATTTTTGGGGGGTTGGTATTTATCCCGAGAGACATCTCCATCCAGGAAAGAGACAGCCCCAAACCAGCAAAGAGACTGCTCCAGACTAGCAAAGAGACAGTCTCAGACCAGCAAAGAGACAGTCTCAGACCAGCAAAGAGACAGTTCCAGTCCAGCAAAGAGACTGCTCCAGTCCAGCAAAGAGACTGCCCCAGTCCAGCAAAGAGACAACCCCCAGTCCAACAAAGAGATTGCTCCAGTCCAGAAAACAGTCAGCCCCCAGTCCAGCAAAGAGACAACCCCAGTCCAGCAAAGAGACAACCCCCAGTCCAGCAAAGAGACTGCTCCAGTCCAGAAAAGAGACAGCCTCAATCCACCCCCATTCCCCGCCGCTACAGAGCAGTACTGGATCAGTTTAGGGTTCAGTGCACTCACCTTTCTCCCTGTGCAGCCGTGATGGTGTGCCAGCCGGTGGTAGAAGAGAGGCTGCTGTCCCTTGAGTGCTGCATCTCCAGTGGCCAGCCCATGAGGTGTCTCTCTCCCGCAGGTGCTTCTTGTGTGTCACGGAAACCGTCTCTCCTGCTGCACCTCAAATTTTGCTGGCATCGGTCCTGCTTTAGGCAGAGGTGAGCGGTGGCCGTGGTCTGTATTAGCCCTGTCCAGACCGGCCATCCGCCACTTACCTCCCACTCTGCGACCGGCCGGTCTTCTTAGGATATGCAGCCTGAGGATCCCGGCCCACCGGGCAAATGCCCAGTGTGCCCTATGGCTAGTCCGGGCCTGATGGTATCTTCTTTCTCTTCACAGGTAGTCTGCGTTTATATTCCTACAACTCCCATCTACCTTAAACTGAATATTGACTGACTGCTCAAATGCATATTTGGTAATCTGCGTTTATGTTCCTACAACTCCCATCTACCTTAAACTGAATATTGACTGACTGCTCACTGTTGTTTCACCTACATCTGTAGCCATGCTCACATTATTTTGATGTTTATTTAATCTTTAAGACTTACTTAATTTATGGGTTCCCTTATTTCCATAATTTTTGGCCTTTTGGCTCTCTTGCAGTGGGATCATCGAGTGGAAAGGTCTGCTGTGATAGCTGTGTGCTTAATATTACCTCCTAATTGATTAATTCAACCCACACCCATCATATAAAACAAGGCTTTCCTTACGGGGGAACACATTGCAGGGGGTTACCCATGCAGAGGGGTTCTTCCAAAAATGTGTGGTTCTTTAAATAAGTGGGCACTTCTGCTCTTGCACAAAGCTCACAAAACCAAACTGCGAAACACCAGGGGGCAGGTATCCTCATTTCTAAATCATCTCACCTTCCTCCACAAAACATGCACTCTTTACCTCTCCTTTTCACAATTGCAGCCTCTCTCCTCAAACTCTCTTTTTTCACCCCTCTTCCCAACCCCACAATCTGTACATATCACCCTCACTTCTCCCATCTACCTAGTGCTGCACTCACCACCTCTTTTTAACTCTAAGCCCACATGCTATCAAAACACCCAGGATGCTGAATCATGCCCCCTCATATAAATTGTATTCTCATATCACCTCTCTTACTCTCCTCCTTCTCCTCCTAGCCTCTGGAGATATTTCCCCAGACCCTGGGCCTCCCTTCAACTGTACCCAACACACCCATCACCCCACATCCTCTGGCAGTAGTCGCAATCTATGCAATTTAGTCTCCATTCCCCTTCTTCCCAAAACCAACCCCCGTTTTCCTGTGCCCTCTGGAATGCCCGTTCTGTCAGCAACAAACTCACTACTGTTCATGACCTCTTTATCACTAATTCCTTTAATCTACTTGCTATCACCAAAACCTGGCTCCATGAATATGACACTCCTTCTCCTGCTTCGCTCTCCCACAGCAGCCTTCTCTGGACTCACTCCCCTAGGCCTAATGGACGCAAGGGAGGTGGAGTGGGATTCCTCCTATCCCCACAGAGCACCTTCCAGGTTATTCACACTCCTACCTCTCTTTCCCTCTCATGATTTGAAGCTCACTGTATACGTCTATTCTCTCCAACCTCCCTAAGAATTGCTGTGATCTACCTCCCTCCTGGACCGTTGTCAGCTTTCCTTGATGAGTTTTCTGCCTGGCTACCCTACTTCCTCTCTTCTGAAATTCCTACAATCCTTCTGGGTGACTTCAACATTCCTGTTAATACAAACACTCCTGCTACTTCGAAACTACTTAGTCTAACCTCCTCATTTGACCTGAAGCAATGGTACAGGCTTCTATTCACTCTGATGGACACACCCTTGACCTTGTATTCTCCTACCTATGAGCTCCATGCAACTTCTCCAACAATCCTTTTCCTCTCTCCGACCACTACCTTATTAGTTTCTTTCTCTCTCTGTCTTCCACCACCTTTACCTCCAATCGCCTATCCATCACCCGTAGAAACCTTCGCTACTTCACCCCTTCTCTCCTCTATTCTGCTACCGAACACCTCTATGAAAAAATCTCTCCCTGTCCTGCCCCAAACAAGCCCCGTCCATCTATAATAAATCCCTGTCCTCCGCCCTGGACAAGCTCGCTCCCCTCACAACACACAGAATCAGGCCTTGACGCCTACAACCCTGGCAAACAGATGACACCAGAAATCTCAAAAAACATAGCCGTGCTCTCGAGCGTCTGTGGCACAAAGACTTTAACCAATACAAATCTGCCCTCCGTAAATACAATTCTTGCCTCCACACTGCCAAGCAGACCTATTTTACCACTCTTATTAACACCTTCTCATCCAGTCCCCGCCAACTCTTTTCTACCTTCAACTCTCTACTTTGTCCCCTACTGCCTCCACCCACTAACTCACTCAATGCACAGGAAATTGCTAATCACTTCAAAAATAAGATTGATGCAATTTGTGATGAAATTTCCACTCTACAGGTATCTCCCCCAGTTGAGACCCCACATCAACAGGTACAACTGACACTCCCCTTATTCGAACCTGCTACTATAGATGAAGTTGCTAAACTTCTTTCTAATGCCCACCTAACCATCTATCCCGTAGACCCTATTGTCTCTCAAATACTAAAGTCACCTTCTGACTCTATCCTACTCTCTCTAACTCACATCTTCAATCTCTCCCTCTCTTCTGGAATCTTCCCCAATGCTCTAATACATGCATTGGTCACCCCCATACTTAAATAGCCAACCTTGGACCCTACCAATCTTAACAATCTACACCCTATCTCCTTGCTCTCCTTTTCCTCTAAACTCCTTGAACGCCTTGAACGTCTACAACCAGCTGAGCGAACACCTCATTAAGAATCCCCTTCAATCTGGATTTGGCCCTCAACACTCCACAGAAACTGCTCTTCTAAAACTCAGAAATAACCTATTAACCGCAAAAACCAATGGACATTGTTCCGTACTCCTACTTCTGGACCTTTAGGCTGCCTTTGATACAGTTGATCACCCCCTCAAAAAACTTTACTCCCTCGGTCTCCATGATTGTGCTCTTCGGTGGCTCTCATCCTACCTATTCCTATGCACCTTCAGTGTCACTTACAATTCTACTTCCTCCTCTCCACTTCCCTTCTCTGTCAGGGTCCCCAAAGGTTCTGTTCTTGGACCTCTCTTATTTTCAATCTACACCTCTTCCCTGGGTCACCTAATAGCCTCCCATGGGTTTCAATATCATTTCTATGCTGATGACACTCAAATCAACCTCTCCACCCCTCAGCTAACTCCATCAGTGTCCTCACGCATCACTAACTTACTAACAGACATATTTGTCTGGATGTCACACCATTTCCTCAAACTGAACTTTCCAAAACCAAGCTCATAATATTTCCTCCCCCATGTGCCTCTCCCCCTGACTACTCTGTCAAGAGCAATGGCACAACCATCCACCCATCCCCATGTGTCAGGGTGCTAGGTGTTATCCTGGACTCCGAACTCCCCTTTTGGCCCCACATCCAATCACTTTCCAAAGTTTGCCGCCTCAACCTCCGCAACATCTCTAAACGTTATTCTTTCCTAACCAATGAAACCACAAAGCTCCTGATTCACTCCCTGGTAATCTCTCGCCTTAACTACTGCAACTCTCTCCTCATTGGCTTACCTCTAAACAGACTATCCCCCCTTCAGTGCATCATGAATGCTGCTGCCAGACTCATCCATCTTACAAACCGCTCAGCGTCTGCTACCCCTCTCTGCCAATGCCTCCACTGGCTGCCACCCACCCAACTAATTAAATTCAAAATACTAACTATAAGTTACAAAGCCATCCACAACTCTGCCCCCAGCTACATCACTAACCTAGTCTCAAAATACCAACCTAACCGTCCTCTTCGTTCCTCCCAAGACCTCCTGCTCTCTAGTTCCCTCATCACCTCCTCCCATATTCGCCTCCAGGACTTCTCTCGAGCCTCTCCCATCCTCTGGAATTCCCTACCACAATCTGTCAAACTGTCTCCAAATCTATCCACTTTTAGGCGATCCCTGAAAACGTTTCTCTTCAGAGAAGCCTATCCTGCCTCCACCGTAACAACTACACTTTTTATTTTCTCCATCAGCTCATCCCCCACAGTTATTACCCTTTCGAATCACTTGACCCTCCCTGCTAGATTGTAAGCTCTAATGAGCAGGGCCCTCGTATTCCTTCTGTATTGAATTTAATTTTATTGTAATTGTATTGCCTGCCCTAATGTTGTAAAGCGCTGTGCAAACTGTCTGCGCTATATAAATCCTGTATAATAATAATGGTAGCCAGTCAGCTTCTAAATTCAGCTTGTTCATTTAAGCTTTGACAATAAACCCTGGAAGGTGATTGGTTCCTATGCAGAGCTGTGCCATATTTTGCACGCTCCAGTTTCGGTACATCCCCTCTATTGTTTATCAATTCTAAAAATAAAAATGCAGCTCTAGCAACAATGCTCACTACGTGTCTTATAACTGTATAAGTGTATAACTTTTTTTTAATTATTATTTAAAACTAAAAAAGTACAACCTGCATGTAGCTAGTCTGTCTCCGGTTGTCATAGCTAAGCTGGTTTGAATCCATAAAACACTCCTGCTCCTGTGTTGCAAATGGAGCTTCCCTTGTTTTGTTTTTGTAAGCTGCACTATCTGTCAGCTTGATATAGTGTGGAGGGCGGACACAGACACAATTTGTTTTTCAGGCTGTCAGAAACGAATCTGCATACTAGCTTCTCTGTCATTGCATGGGAAGGAGGTGAACATATTAATCTGGTGTATTTAGTGCCTTCAATAACTCTTCCTTTTAAATCCTGCTTTTCCATGAAGTCGGTGTTGTGTTTGGAGCCTCCTTTAGTCTTAAATGGCAGCTGACATAAATTCAATAAATCTATGTTGAATGCATGTATGGATATGTCAGCGCCCATTTTTGTATACCTTATAAATAGATTATTTACTTGAACAAGCATTTTTTGTTTTAAGCAAACCTGTACCTAGAACAATGCATATGCTGCCCTGCTGACCTCTAATTCTGAAAAATACCTGTCTGTCATGCTGAGCTAGTGGCTCCATACAGTGAATATTAGATGTGGTGGCTGAATTAGTTTTCTTTTTTTAGGCATTTTCCCCTCTGTTTTCGGTTTGGCCAGTAACAGACCTCTTGTATTAGAGTGCTTCCACTCTGGGTGAAGGAGCACAGGGGGCACAGCAGACAGCAGCATTGTTATGGGGAAGGGGGGGTAGTGTTAGATGTACTAGCAGATTTAGATAAACTAACTAATTGAAGCTGAACTCCTGCTAACACTTTATAAGCAGTTACAGCAATATTTTTCTCCCTTTAAGATAAAGATTTTACATAAAAAAATAAAAGTTGATTATTGTAAGCACCCCTGTCAATGTTAAATGGTTTGTATGAACCCTATAACTTAGTGGTTGTCAATTTATGAGCTAAAGGGGGGCTCAAATGTAAGTCCCTGACTTCACCAAGGGGCTTCACATAGAGGTTGATAGATTGTGCACTTTGCAAGTGCAGTTGCTCCAGAGCTTAGTAAATGAGGTAAAGCTTCACTTTGCAAAGAATACCCAATCACATGCAAGGAAAATTAAAAAATTCATTTTTGCTGGCACATGATTGGATGATGGAAGTCAGCAGAGCTTCTGTTCAGTTATGACGCTCTGGGGTAACTTCACTTGCACAAAGGGGCTTCATAATCCCATAATGTTTAATATTTGTAATGCTTGAGAGGATTGTCAGAAACTGCAGACCTAATAAAGGATATGAGGGTCAGAGAGTGTGGACATGCTACATTTTTGGCGGGGGATATGCTGCAGAAGACAATACAAAATTGAGAACATGTTACATGAGGCTAGTGAAGATCGTTGCTATTACCCCTTCCTCATCAATGTTATCACTACAAACTGCTAAGGTCAGAGAGCTGCACATCATATACAAAAGGGCTGCATGTTGGACACCAGGGCTGTAACTGCTACATCTGCAGGATAACTTATTCTGTTGAAAAACAACAGACTTACTGGCCAGATCACCAGGTGAAAATAAAGAAAAGCCAAAAAAAAGAAAATTAAGTCAGCCAAAGCATTTAAGAATTGGTAAGCTTCGACATAATAAATGTTGTCTTTTGGGTTTAATGATCCTTTAATGAGTCATTGACCAGGAACAAATATGTAGCTCAGGAACTCTGACCTAACTTGTTGCAAACCTGTGAATGATTATTGACTAAGAATGTAAAGCTGTAGTCCAGGCAGATAGAAAACACACAAATGAATGTACAGTGCCTTGAAAATGTATTCATACCCCTTGACATTTTCTACATTTTGTCATGTTACAACCAAAAACGTAATTTTATTTTATTAGAATTTTATGTAATAGACCAACACAAAGTGGCACATAATTGTGAAGTGGAAGGAAAATGATAAATGGTTTTTCCAAATGTTTTACATATAAATAGCTGAAAAGTGTGGCATTCATTTGTATTCAGCTCCCTTTACGCTAATACCCCTAACTAAAATCTAGTGGAATCAATTGCCTTCAGAAGTCACCTAATTAGTAAATAGAGTTCAACCGTGTGTGATGTAATCTCAGTATAGATACTGCTGTTCTGTGAAGCCCTCATAGGTTTGTTAGGGAACCTTAGTGAACAAACAGCATCATGAAAGCCAAGGAACACAACAGGCAGGTCAGGGATAAAGTTGTGGAGAAGTTTAAAATCAATACATTTTTATTTGGCTTTACAGAGTAATGCATTACAACATACATTTAACAAAGAGTGGTATTAGTAGTACATGCGGTTTGATACACAAGATAGGTGCAGCAATACAAACTGAAGGTAACTTGCCAGAACAGTTAGAGAGTCCATCTAATACAGACATAACAGGGTTTTGAGTCATCCAAGTATCTCGTCAAAGATTCGCAAATGGTACAAATAACATTCCAAATGTGAGTACAGTCCAATTGTTACAAGTATCTGTTAGTGAAATATCTACTCATTTCAGTACTTTATACATTATTTTATACATCACTTTATGCATACGGCCACAAGGCCCTAGTTTTTTGAAACTTTTTATAATTTAAAGAGTTTATTGCAAATAGTTTTTCATAGGTTTTATTTATATTGGTTGTGTTGATTACTTCTGATATGTAGCTAGTTTTGATTTCCATTTCATAAGAATTGTAGACCTGGCTGCTAGTAAAATATGTGTGACTACCTGCCACTATTCTGTAGGGAATTTTTCTATGCCTATATTTAGGAGGGCTAGACTAGGACACACCAGTGTAATTATTCCAGTGCTTTTAGAGATAGGTTGAAAAACCTGTGTCTAGAAGCTTGTTATGCAGGGCACCCCCATAAATCATGTAGCAACTTGCCCAGCAATCGTGCCAGCATTGGGGGAATTGGGAGGGGGAGAATTTCGCTATTCTGTATTGGGTATAATACCACCTGTTGGTGATTTTTAAGGTTGTTTCCCAATGTATATTGCAATGTGATGCTTTATTTATTGACTGGAAAGCATTTTTCCATTGGTCCAGGGGGAAAGTGCAACCCAGATCTTTCTTCCATTTTGCCATGGAATTGTTTTTTTTAAATATTGAATTGTTCTGTAATAAATCATAAAACATGGATATTCCTTTGGTTGTAGGGCCTTTTTTTGTGTAAAAGTCCCAAGTTTTTTGGTGTGAGAATAGGCCATCGATAGGGTGTTTGTTTAGGAAGTGTAATATACGGGCGTTTGTGAATGATGTAGTCTTAGGTATATCATATTCGTTAATTAAAGTTTCTGCCGATTTAAGTTGTTCCTTTTTGTATAGTTGCTTAATCTCTCCATAAGGCCTCTACTGGTAAGGAGTTTAGTATTCAACATTGGAATCATCGCTCCTAGTATATTAATTGGGAGTGTTGTATTCTTTAGTAGATTGTAGGAAGTATGCTTTTTTGCTAGGTGCCTCCAGGCTTTGAGAGAGGCTTGCGTAGTGATCGGAAAGCAGTTAATGTCCCAGTTTTTCAACAGATCACTTAGAAGTAGTAACTGGAGATTTCTGGTTGGAGATTGCATGGTCTCTATTTCCACCCATATTGGGGCTTCCTCTCTTTTATCCCAGTGCTTAATCTGGTCTAAGTGTACTACCCAGTAGTAATCCTGTAATATTGGTAGGCCTGCCCCTCCCATTCGCTTGTTCCTGGCTAGTGAGGAGGTGGCGCATCTTGCTCTTTTCCCCTTCCATATGAATTTATGGAGTAGTTTCAGCAGTGCATTGATCTGGTTGGGTGGGATCGGGATTGCTAAGTTTTGAAACACATAGATAATTTGTGGCATTATATTAATTTTGAATGCTGCAAGTTTACCCCCCCCCCCATGATATTTCTATCTGTAAAATTCTTTCCAGTTCTTTGGTGATTTGGGCAATTAGAGGTTGTATGTTTAAGGGAATTAGTTGGGAAGTTTGTGCTATTATTGTTATTCCTAAGTAACCTATCCCTTCTGTACTCCAAGGGAATGGGATTCTGGATTTGAGAATTTGCTTGTCAAAGGATTTCACTCCTAGGTCTAGTATCACTGATTTTGAGGTGTTCATTTTATAGTAAGAAATGTCGCTGAAATGTGTCAGCATTTCATATGCTTTGGGGAGGGATTTTTTTGGGTCTGTCATCATTAGGATGATATCATCCATGAATAGATTTATTTTATGTGGCGATTTTTGGAAAGTAAAGCCTTTTATTTCATGGCATGCCCTTATAGATTCTGCCAGAGGTTCTATAATTAGATTAAATATCACAGGGGACAGGGGATACCCCTGGCGTGTTCCGTTTGTTATATTGAATACCTTGGACAGGATACCGGACGTATAAACCTGGGCTGAGGGGCATAAATAAAGTGATAACATAGCTGAGCAGATGAGATCAGTGAATCCAAATTTAAATAACACTTGTGTCATGTATTGCCGATGCACCACGTTGAACACCTTCTCCGCGTCCAAGGCTAGAAGCAGAGAAGGCGTTCAACTCTTTTCCACGTAGTCAATCACATTTACTATTCTCCTCACTGCATCTGAAGTCTATCATCCCTCTACGAGTCCCAGTTGGTCTTTTTTTATCAATATCGGTAATATTTTCATTATTCGTTTTGCCAATATTTTTACCAAAATTTTTGTATCAGAGTTTAGCAGGAAATGGGGTGAAAGTTAGCCGGGGTGGGTGGAATCTTCCCCGGTTTGGGGAACCACATATGCTCTCAACATCTCCGGGGGGCAGAGAGGAATCCACTGAAGCTTTTAGTAGGTGGGAGTTTAGTTCTTGATAGAAAATTTTGCAGTATTCGTTAGGGAGTCCACCAGGGCCTGGAGATTTCCCATTTGGGAGACATTTTATTATTTTAAGCAATTCTGATTGGTTAAAGGGGGGATTTAGGTTGTGTAATTGTGCCTCCGACAGGCTAGGTAGATTTACGTTTTCCAGGAATTTTTGTATACTGATTGTGGATGGTTGGGGTGTATTGGGATCGTCTTTCAAGTTATATAGGGTGCTATAGTAGTTTGCAAATTCATCCGCTATCTCCTGAGGATGGGAAATTTTTTGAGCTAAAGTGGGATGCATCAAATGTGAAATTCTAGTTTTCGCTTGTTTTTTTTTTATTCTATTGGCCAAGTATTTTCCTGCTTTATAATCTTGGACATAGGTGGTCAATTTTAGTTTCTTTAAATGGGTGTCGTATTGTTCAGACAGAGTGATTCTAAGCTCTGAGTCTGAGTTTTGTCAAAGAGTTGGAGATTGAGGAGGTCGGTAGCTGTTTGTTTTGTGTTTCCAAAGTATGGATTTCTACTAAGAGATTTTTTAATTTGGATTCCTTCTGGCCCTTGAATCCTGCTGAATGCAAATGCCCTTTATAAAGGCTTTATGTGCATTCCACAGTATCCATGGATCCGAAACAGATTGTATATTAAATTGGAAAAATTCCCAGAGATGTTGGGAGATGGTGTCAGCATATACAGGGTCCTGTAAAATATTAATGTTACACCGCCAGACCAATGCTCTCTCCTTGAGAGCCCCCTCCTCTATTGATAATACTATTGCTGCATGTTCGGACCACGTGATATCTTTCTAACAGAGGAAGCTCTCTGGAGCAGCCATTGGTCAGTTACAAATAAATCAATACGTGAGTAGGATTGGTGCCTGGAGGAGTGGAATGTGAAATCTTTTTCAGAGGCATGCTGACACCTCCAGACATCTTGAACCCCCTCTTCATGAAATACATTTCTAAGAGAGATTGGTCTGCCTTTGACACGGGAGGACGAGTCCATAGATGGATCAACAGTTAGGTTAAAATCACCACATATTAACAAGTGTCCATACCTATAAGATGGGATCTTTTTGAATAACCTGTGGATAAAGCAGATTTGGTGGGTGCTGGGTACATACACAGTCACCAATGTGAATGGAGTTTCATTTATGTCGCATTCGAGTATGATGAGTCATCCATCTGTATCGAGAATTGAGCATTTTAGCTGGAAAGTAACAGTGTTCTTTACTGCTAGCATCACTCCTTTTTTCTTCTGCTGTGCGTTGGCTTGGAATATGTGTGGGTAGTCCTTATGTGACCATCGTGCCTGGTCTTTAGCTTGGTAATGGGTCTCCTGCACGTAGACAATGTCTGCCTTGGTCGTTGTTGCTTCTTTCCATAACAAAAATCATTTGGCCAGATGATTGAGGCTGTTTGCATTTATTGATAGAATCTTGATTGTCATTATGTTATATTAAAGTTTCTAGGGATTGTATACTTGCGTGGTATTGGGTAGTAAGTACCATTTTTTAGTTGTGTTGAGTCTTGTCCACAGGAAAGGTCTGTATCTGTTTCAGCATACTTGAACTTGAGAGTCGTTTTTTTGCAGCTTCTTAGATAGAAAGACGTGAACATCGGTACTACCATTTGTAAACAAAAAAACTTGAACAATATAAAAAAGGGACCACTGATATGGTCTGTGAACAAAATGAACTGTTGAAGTGCTTTCAGGGGCCATAGGGATATATTGCAATCCGTGGCCTGGGACTTGTGGTTACTTTTTGGTGTCTTTAAGATTCAGGTAACTCCGCTGAGAAGTGTTTTCTTCACTGATCTCTTGCGTGAGGCTATTTGCCATTCATTATTCATAGTGACAGGTGCAGCATGTGGTGACGTTGTTGGAGAGTGGTTAGGAAGGATACCCCATTGCTGGAGTAATTTGATGCCTTCCTCCAAGTTGGAAATCATGGTGGTAGACCCCTTGCATGTTATTGACAGAGTGGCTGGGTATTTCCATCTGTGTGGGACATTATTATTTCTGAGGGCTTTGGTAATGATTGCCAGGTTCTTGCACCTCTGAAGTGTGTGGTGGGATAGATCGGGCAGCATCTGTAGATTAGAGTATTCTTCTGGAAGTGCGGTTGATTTTTTGAATGCTGAGGTAATTGCTTCCTTGGATTGGTAATAATGAACCTTTAGTAGCACATCTCTGGGTGTATCTGATGCCAGAAAGGATGGCTTGGGCAGCCTATGGATCCTGTCTATTGCCAAATCATCTGCTGAGAGCATGGGGACCAACCTTGAGAACATTTCTGGGACATGCTGCTGCAGCTGGCTGGGTAAGACGGATTCTGGAATCCCTCTTATCTTGATGTTGCACCTCCTGGATCTGTCCTCTAGGTCGGCGACCTTTGCCTTGAGCCATGCTATGTGCTCAGAGTGGTTATCATGTGCATCCACCATTATGTTAAATGATGTGACATATTTTTCCATGCATGTCTCTACATTTGCTACTCTATCCCACAGGTCTTGCAGATCTTGGCGGAAATTATTTACACAGTTCTTTAGGTCCGCTTTTATGGAGGATCGCAAGGATAACAGCATGCCCTTTGTTATATCCGAGATTGGTTGTCCCGATGCTAGGAATGCGTCAAAGGGGTCTGCAGCAGCTTGGGTGCTGGAGGAGGAGGCCTGCACTGGGTCTAGCTCCATGCCTGCCTCTTGGTCCTGTGGGGAGTCCCGGCGTGGCTTTGCTTTAGCCAGGCTCCTTGTTGAGGGGGAGGAAGAGCCAGAGGAATCCCCACTGTCTGGATTGCCTACCTGTTTGCAGGGTGAGGCTTGCATACTGGTGTTCTGGGCTCCAGTTCCTGTGTTGCACGTGTGTTGCAGCTGCAGAACGCTGCCATTTTGCTGAAGCCTCCTGCCCGCTGTTTGGAAGAAGTTCGCCAGGTTCTTAATCTGCAACTGGTGCTTCTTGCATCGGGTCATCTCTCTAGGTTCCCTTGGGTGTTTGGAGCAGTTTGTGACCCGTTGTGTGTGCGGAGGTGCCTGCTATCTGTGGAAGTCCCGTGTGCGCGCGACTGCTTCAAGCGGCCATCTTTAGTGCCGGATGCCACACCCCCCTAAGTTGTGGAGAAGTTTAAAGCAGGGTTAGGTTATAAAAAATATCCCAAGCTCTGAACATCTCAAGGAGCACTGTTCAATCCATCATCTGAAAATGGAAAGAGTATGGCACAACTGCAAACCTACCAAGACATGGCCATTCACCTAAACTGACAGGCAGGGCAAGGAGAGAATTAACCAGAGAAGCAGGCTCTGGAGGAGCTGCAGAGATCCACAGCTCAGGTGGGAGAATATGTCCACAGGACAACTATTAGTCGTGCACTCCACAAATCTGGCCTTTATGGAAGAGTGGCAAGAAGAAAGCCATTGTTGAAAGAAAGCCATAAGAAGTCCCGTTTGCAGTTTGCGAGAAGCCATGTGGGAGACACAGCAAACACATGGAAGAAGGTGCTCTGGTCATATGAGACCAAAATTGAGCTTTTTGACCAATAAGTAAAACGCTATTTGTAGTGGAAAACTAACACTGCTCATCACCCTGAACAAACCATCCCCACCGTGAAACATGGTGGTGGCAACATCATGTTGTGGGGATGCTTTTCTTCAGCAGGGACAGGGAAGCTGGTCAGAGTTGATGGGAAGATGGTTGGAGCCAAATACAGGGAACTCTTAGAAGAAAACCTGTTAGAGTCTGCAAAAGACTTGAGACTGGGGTGGAGGTTCACCTTCCAACAGGACAATGATCCTAAGCATACAGCCAGAGCTACAATGGAATGGTTTAGATTAAAGCATATTCATGAGCTAGAATGGCCCAGTCAAAGTCCAGACCTAAATCCAATTGAGAATCTGTGGCAAGACTTGAAAATTGCTGTTCACAGATGCTCTCTATCCAATCGGACAGAGCTTGAGACATTTTGCAAAGAAGAATGGGAAAAAAGGTCACTCTCTAGATGTGCAAAGCTGGCAGAAACATACCCAAAAATACTTGCAGCTGTAATTGCAGCAAAAGGTGGTTCTACAAAGTATTGACTCAAAGGGGCTGAATTCAAATGCACGCCACACTTTTCACATATTTATTTCTAAAAAATGTGGAAAACCATCTATCATTTTCCACTTCACAATTATGTGCCACTTTGTGTTAGTATATCACATAAAATCCCAATAAAATACATTTCAAGGCGTATGAATACTTTTTCAAGGCACTGTATCTGAATTCTTTAATTACATCCTTGGCCTTGTATACATGAATGTTTATTATTACCCTCAAAGTCCTCAAACTTAAAATTCATGGTAATTTCCCACAACCGGGGGGCCACAGTTGCCATACTCTTGTAAACACTTATGCTCCTGTGCATTGGCTTTTATCCACGCATGTGTGTCCAGGACACACCAATGTCAAGTTCAGGTAAAACCACTGTGCACTTATGTGTGACAAAAAAAGATGAGCTTATAAGACTGCAGTTTCTCCACTGACTGCCCGCTGGTGGAGGGACAAGACCTCTAAATTTAACTTAACTGCAGTGGAGAAAAATCAGGTCATCTGCCCTGCTGGAGAGGAAGGGAAATCTTAATACTGGATGGCCAGAAATAGACACCTACTTTATATGTATTGTATTTCTGTTTTAGTTATTTGCCTGTAGATCTGCAATAACCACCTCCATTTTCACACCTTCTTGCCCAGACCATTTTTCAGCACTGTCACATTTTGAATGACCATTACTCAGTCATGCAACACTGTACCCAAATTAAATTTTATCATTTTTTGAGACAGATAGAGCTTTATTGTGGTGGTATTTAATCACTACTGTTTTTTTTTTTTGCTATGTAAGTGAAAAAGGTTCTGTTATAAACATTTACAAATAGATAATCTTTATTCATTAATTTAGGGTGAAATGTATAATGCTACATTTATTTGATAATCAGTGTATATTATATAGTCTGTGTAAGGCTGGATTCACATCTATGCATTTTTTGTGCTTTTTGCATTTTGCAGATTTGCACTACAGAACGTGTTCCAAAGGAAACCATGTTAAATGGACTGTAGTGCAAATCTGCAAAATGCAAAAAGCATTAAAAATGCATAGGTGTGACTCCAGCCTTAGACCCCTTTCACATTGCCGTGACTTGAAAGTCGCACAATTTTGATGCGATTTCAGGGAATGCCTGGGTAAACTTGAGGTCTAAGGACCTCAACTCACATCAAAGTTGGACCAAAGAAGTACAGGGACAACTTGAAGTCGCACAGATATGAATCGTTATCATTGGGAATCATCAGGTACGACTTGTCATGCGACACTCATGTCCAAAGTCACAGGAAAAGTTGCACAAGTGTGAAAGGGGCCTTAAAGTTATAGAGTCTACAAACTATGTTATATACATATACTGTATATATATATATATATATATATATATATATATATATTTATATTTGAAAATTGATCAGTCCTGATGTACTGACTGCCTATCTCATTTCTTGAGGCCCAAACATGCCAGGACAGTACATATACTCCCCAAATCACTCCTTTTTGTAAAGTGGGCAGTCCAAGGTATTTAGTAAGAAGCATGGTGAATTTTCTCTTATTTAATATTTTTATTGTTTTCAACAGATTTTAAGGGTAAGATTCTATTATTACAAGGAGCAGTAATAAAATAGCCAAAACTGCAAAATCGTAAGGCAATGAAGAAATAAGGCGGGCCATGGTGACTTTTTTGAAGTTGTAATTTTTGTCTTCATTTTTTGGAAAATGAAAAAATTAATGCATTTGGCCGTTTAGCAGTTTGTGTTACTGAACAATTGAACAGGTGTACCTAATAAAGGGGCCAGTGAGTGTATGCCATTTCATCTATAAGGTCTTGATTTCAAATGACTGCTAATTTGTCCAGGACTGGCCAGCCTAGCAAATGTAGCCCACGAGTTGAGCTTTTGACACTAAAAGAAGTCTCCAAGAACCCCACAATTTAATTTTGGAGAGCTGCAAGCAACTCTTGCAATATTTGCTGTGCATACATCTACAATCAGAGAGAGAGAGATTGCACCAATTTATCCTGTATGTGCCATGAAAAAAAGACTTTACTGTTTGCATAGAAAACTAGAGCAAGTCTAGAGTTTGCCATTGAATGTGTTGTCAAAAACAAGACTTTCTGGAACAATGCACTGTGGGCTGCTGAAACAAAGATAAAGTTGTATGGCCACAGTAACAGTAGACATGTTTTGGCACAAACTGAAGACAGCATTACTATAAAAGAACCTAAACACAACTGTGAAGCATTGTGGTAGAAATGTTATTGGTTTGGGGTTATGTTGCTGCTTCAGGGCCTGGAAAGTCTGCAGTCATTGAGTTATCTGTGCATTCTGTATCGTATCAATATCATATCAATATATGCTTGAGGAGAATGTAAGACCATCTATCCAAAAGTTGAAGTTGATCCAAATAATGCAGGGGTCAGCAACCTTTTTCCACTTAAGGGCCAGATTCAATGTATGTGAATTAGCATTCACCTGCTAATAAATGAAGAAAATAATAATCCTAACAGTAATAATAACAGTACAGTTTTACCTCACTTTAAGGTGCTTCACTAATACAAAGCCAGTTCACCCTGTGGGAGCATGTGGATAGGGATTTGAATTTTTCTGCCCTCTCCCCCATCCTGGCACCCAAGGGTGGCTGACGCCAGCGCTGCCAGCCAGCATGGTCTGAAGATGGGGTTCCTGCCCCTAGGGGTGATGGGGTCCCTGTCTCCTGGGGTGATGGGGTCCCTCTCCCCAGGGGGGAAGAGGTCCCTGTCCCTAGGGGAGAAGGGGTCCTTATCCCCAGGTAAGAAGGAGTTCCTGTCCCCAGGGGTGATAGGGTCCCTGTTCCCAGGTGAGAAGGGGTCCCTGTCCCCAGGGGTGATGGTGTCTCTGTCCCCAGGTGAGAAGGGGTCTTTGTCCCCAGGGGAGAAAGGGTCCCTGTTCCCAGGTGAGAAGGGGGTCCCTGTTACCAGGGGAGAAGGAGTGCTTGTCCCCAAGGGAAAAGGGATTCCTGTCCCCAGAGGTGATGTGGTCCCTGTCCCCAGGGGGAGAAATGGTCCTTGTCCCCAGATGAGAAGGGGTCCCTGTAACCAGGGGTGAAGAGCTCCCTCTCCCCAAGGGTGATAGGGTCTCTGTCCCCAGGGGTGAAGGGGTCTCTGTCCCCAGGGGTGATGGGTCCCTGTCCCCAGGGGAGAAGGGGTCCCTGTATCCCAGGTGAGAAGGGGTCCCTGTCCCCAGGGGAGATGGGGTCCCAGGTGAGAAGGGGTCCTTTTCCCCAGATGAGAAGTGGTCCCTGTCCCCAGATGTAATGGGGTCCCTGTCCCCAGGGGTGATAGGGTGCCCCCTATTGCAGTGTTTTCTGCACGCAATAGCAGTGTCCTCTTTGCCCACTTCACATCACTCCCATAGTGCCCTCTGCCCCCTCCCCCTATAGCAAGTTTCCTGTGCCCCAAAGCAGTGTCCCCTGTCCCTTGCACTCCCCTCCCCCACTGTAGTATCCTCTATACCCCCATAGTGTCCTCTGTCCCCCTCCACCCCACAAACACACACTGTGTAGGTAGAACTCTCCTACCTTACACAGGTGTACAGCGAGCAGAGCAGAGATCGGTATCACTGGTTGGATGGGGACGGGAACTGCTGGTTAACTTTTCACATTAGCAGGCTGGTGATTGGTTGCAAGGATCGTCCGGCAACCAATCACCTGCTGTGTAATGTAAAAAAGTTAACTCCATCAGTTCCCGTCCCCATCCAGCCCTGTGATACTGGCCATTCACTGCTGTCCAATGAAGAGGACAGCGACAAAAATGTTTGCGGCCCGGGTGCCCGTAAATCAATCACGGGCACTGACAGGCTGGACATCTAGCGGTGGTGGGCCGGTTGTGGCCCGTGGGTTGCCAACCCCTGTAATAATGAATCTTCCAACAAGACAGTTACCATTGAATTGTTGTGTGGGGATTTTAAACAAGAGGTTCATGCAAGAAAATCCACAAATACTGTATCTTTTTTCAGATATTTACAAGTGTACAACAAGTGTTTTTACTCTGCTGACACCTATTTTAGAGATATGAAGTAAACTGTATTGATCAATGGTTAACATAATACAGCACACTGCTACTGAACACATTTTCATCCAAGCATTACTATAGTGATTTTGTTGATAATCCCTTGACTCAAGGGCCCTTGTTTGTGATATAAGATATCTATTCCAAGACACTCCTTCTACAGGCTCCTTACTGTCTCTTTAATGCAGAAAGCTTCATGTAAAAAATGTCAGTAATAGGTGATTTGATTTCTAAGAACCATCAACCAAATTCCTTTGAAAGTTTGAATGTGATTGCTGATGCAACGAATATAGATGTTACATAGTACATAGTTTTATAGTATGTTGTCTTGTAAAAAGTTTCAGGGTGTTTTGGGATTTATACAGTATGTTCAACTCCTGTTTCAAGGGCGACTTAAACCTCTTTATGTATTTAATTGTGGTATTCAGCCATAAGTGGATATCTCTCTCTCCTCAAAAGAATGTGCACATATGAAACAGTGGAAGGAAATGTGGTGGTCTTTCTGCAGGTTTTTTTAGTATCTTTATAACAATAATAAAATCGATTTTTAGCTGTGGCTTTTGTGGAACCTTGCTTCTTTTCCATCCTATTCTAAAATTTCAGTTCAAGAATGTTCATCTGATTGTCAATGAAACTTGATTTGCAACACTCATTTATTGCTTTCTGATTAATGGCCCCATACCTTTGTAGGTTACAAGAATGGCTTTACAATTCCAACCAGCAATTAACAAGCCATCCACCTTCCCCACCTGCTGAAGCTCTCTCCAAGTGTCTTTATAAAAATAAAAAAAAACCCTTATTTAGTACATACCCCTTTCCTGTAGTCTTCTAGCAGGTCTGGTGACATCATGGCAACTTCATCTTCTTTATTGGGGTAGCAGAGAGCATTTTTCCAGGGCTGAGCAGTGCTCATGTAATGGTGTGTAAAGGCTGTTTAGCCCTGGACCACTTTGAGCCCAAAATACATAATGACCTTAGGGGGGATGTAAACAACAGGCCGGCCTCACAAGAAATGGGTATGTCATTTTGCCTGAAGAAGGCAGCCTTGGCTAGACCAAGGAAGAAGTCAGAGAAAGTGGAGGGGGTACATAGAAATTGGCTTTTTTTTTAACACATGAGGAGGGCGGGGGAATTGAATAGTTATAAAACTGGAATTTCACTTTAAAATATGCAACTATACACTAGTAATGAATAAACAATAACCCAACAATATCAGGAAGACTCACCACAAACAAAACATTTGAATAAAATGGTGCTTTATTGATCTTACATGCTAACATTACTGAAATACATGTGAGGAAAAAAAACAATAAACCATGAGAATTGTAGTAATAAAACCCAAATAAACGAGCAGTCAAGGATATTGAATGACCTTTATTAAAGTGATAAAACATGGAACCAAATGAAGGAACACAATTGCAGGAATTCTCAGTTCAGTCGATGATGGCGAGACAATCAGGATGAGTTACTTTACATGATGTGATGTTTTTATTTTATTGGTGTACTTGGTAGAAACCTATTACTAGAAAACTAGTGAGGCTATCATTGCTGAGCTCCCCTTCTGCAAATGCTAGCTGCCTGGCTGCCATATGGGCTTTCTTGCAGTGTGTAGAAAGCTGTATACAGATAACTTACAAAATTTTAGTAATTCACATTTTTAAACACTGATTACATTATCAGACTGTAGAAGAATAATAAAACAAGACAGGCAATGAAAGCAGCAAATCATGCATATTATTTAAAAATAAATAACTGCCGTGCTTTATGATGGGCATGCATTATTTACATGCACTGCATCTATCAGTGAATTTCTTGTGACAGTTACGTAATGTACTGGATGAATTGAGACCGTTCCAGAGAGTCTGGCCAGTCAATAGACTGAAATCCTCTTATAGTCCTTTCACTGTGTATATGAATTGGGTGTGACGGATTTCGGGAACTCGATACTTACATTCACTTCAAGGGTCAACTTCAGTTGCTTTTGTGGAGAAAGGTAGCATTATGCTTTAACCAGTTCAGGTCCTCCCTATATGCAGAGCAGCACCTGTGCACCGGATCACGTGTGTATATATATATTTATATATATATATATATATATATATATATATATATATGCCAATTCTGATAATCGGGGACTTTAATAGTGTCATGGATTTGGGCCTTGAAAGATGTCCAGCACCTAGATATCTATCAGCTGAGAGTTTGTCCCCACTAGGTAGACTTTGTAGGGAGCTGGGTTTGCAGGATATATGGAGATGGCTACATCCTGAGGAATCTGCTTATACTTGCTATTCTAAATTGCATAACTCCCTGTCAAGAATTGATATGGCTTTGTACTCCGCAGAGCTCATTTCAAGTCTTGTAGAGGTTAATATAGAATCCTGAGGTATTTCTGACCATTCTCCTCTTTTAGTTACTATAACGTCAGAGCAACAGAATTCCAATATTCCAAGGCGACTGCACCCCTTTTGGCTAGATCTTTTCCCTGAGGAAGATTTAGTCCAATCCTCTATTTAAGTTTTTTTTCTCTCAAAATGTGGGCTCTACAGCACCGGGGATGGTATGGGATGCCTTTAAGCTCTGGAGACAAGACCACTATGATCCTACTATGAAATGCTGGGAGCTTAGGTTGAATTAACAAATATCTGAGGCTTTTGATGTCTCCCGCACAAAGTGTGTTTGTGGTGAAGTTTCCCACACAAAGTTGTCTATACCTTTTGGGAAGGAAAAGATCAACTGGATTTTGTGCGGTTAGCACCCTTAACTTTCTGCTGGTGCGATTAGCACTGTTACCCACCACCTGTGTGGTTAGCACTTTTAATTTAATCTGGTGTGATTAAGATTTTTCAAGAGCATTGGTGCGGTTAGCACTTTTATTCAGCCTGTGTGCGGTTAGCACCTGCAGGAGTTTGGTGTTGATTTTCATTAAGCCGACATATCCAGAGAAGGAAAAGTATTATACATCTTAAACGTGAATTGACCGGAGAGGGGGTCGCCAATTAAGGTGAGCGACCAATTCACCTGGTGAAGAGAGCACCTTGCACTCTTTGATGTGATTGCACATCGTTAGGAAGAAAACCATAGAGGTCACATAGAAAGAAGATCAATAATAGTTTTTAACCCATCATTGGCACAATCCTAAAGGGACTGTTGCTTTTCCCACACACATTGGACTATTCATCATTGTTACCTCAGAGAAGATGAATTATTCACATATACTGTGCACTAAATGTATTTAGCACTAAGCACATTATCTATATTGCAGGCTGATTTGGGAGCATCTATTTGCACATTCACGTTTGTTTATTGTTTATATATGCTTATACTCGTTTTTTCTGGTAGCGCTTCCACACTTCATATTTTGTAGGGAGAGGATGCTGCTGCCGTTGTGAGGGACAGATTAGCGTTATAAAATCATCTCATACTGGTATAGGGAGAGGTTCCTGCCGCTGGTGTGAGGGAAAGATTACCGTTAGAAAATCATCTAATACTAGTATAGGGAGAGGTTCCTGCTTCTGGTGTGAGGGACAGATTACCGTTATAAATCATCTCATACTGGTATAGGGAGAGGTTCCTGCTGCTGGTGTGAGGGACAGATTACGGTTATAAAATCATCTCATACTAGTATAGGGAGACATTCCTGCTGCTGGTGTGAGGGATAGATTACCGTTATAAAATCATCTCATACTGGTATAGGGAGAGGTTCCTTCTACTGGTGTGAGGGACAGATTAGCGTTATAAAATCATCTCATACTAGTATAGGGAGAGGTTCCTGCTGCTGCTGTGAGGGACAGATTACCGTTATAAAATCATCTCATACTAGTATAGGGCGAGGTTCCTGCCACTGGTGTGAGGGACAGATTACAGTTATAAAATCATCTCATACTAGTATAGGGAGAGGTTCCTGCCGCTGGTGTGAGGGATAGATTAGCGTTATAAAATCATCTCATACTGGTATTGGGAGAGGTTCCTGCTGCTTGTGTGAGGGACAGATTAGCGTTATTAAATCATCTCATACTAGTATAGGGAGAGGTTCCTGCTGCTGGTGTGAGGGACGGATTAGTGTTATAAAATAATCTCATACTAGTATAGGGAGAGGTTCCTGCTGCTGGTGTGAGGGACAGATTAGCGTTATAAAATCATCTCATACTAGTATAGGGAGAGGTTCCTGCTGCTGGTGTGAGGGACAGATTAGTGTTGTAAAATCATCTCATACTAGCAAAGGGAGAGGTTCCTGCTGCTGGTATGAGGGACAGATTAACGTTATAAAATCATCTCATACTAGTATAGGGAGAGGTTCCTGCTGCTGGTGTGAGGGACAGATTATGGTTATAAAATCATCTCATACTAGTATAG
>BLSH010004315.1:21935-33997 GCA_018402905.1 Glandirana rugosa
GACAAGTTAAGATAAGATAATATAAGATAAGAGAATAAAAGACAATATAAGAAAAGATAAGATAAGATAAAAAAGATAAGATAAGGAAATAAAAGATAAGATTAAATAAGGGACACCATGTCCTGTGCAGACTGATTCTGAATAGGAGGGCCCGGTTCATTATAATCACCTGGTGCACTCTCAGTAGACATTGAGTGCAATTGGTTTAATCCCGAATTGAAATATGGAAATTTGAATGCATCTGAATTTCCGAATTACAATAGTAGCGACAAAACTTGAAATAACGGGAAAAAGATTTCGGACGAAATTCTTACTCGTATCAGTTTGAATAGTTTTATTTTAATTAATTTTGAATGGCTTTCAAAATCGAAAAGTTTTTGACTTCGAATAGTTTTCGAATTAGAATAGTTGACCAATTTCCAAAGGGAATAAATTAGAATAGAAAATAAAGGAATAGAATAGAAAAAATAGAATAGAATAGAAAAGAATATAACAGAAAATAAGAGAATAGAATATAATAGAATAGAATTGAACAGAATAGACTAGAATAAAAAAAATTAATAACAAATAAATAAATAATAAAATAAAAAGAATATAACCATCTTCTGAAATTCAAATTTCAAATAGAGTATATTCGAATTTGAAAACATAAGAAAAGAAAATAATAAAAAAGAATAGAATAGAAAAAAGAATTGAATAGACTATAATAGAAAAGAATAGAATTAAAAAAAAAACAACAGAATAGAATAGAAATTCAAATAGAAATAAAAAAGAATATATTACAATAAAATAGAAAATAACAGCATAGTATAGAAAAAAAAACAACAGAATAGAATAGAATATAACCATCTTCCAAAATTCGAATTTGGAATAGAATAAATTTGAATTTGAATAGCAAAGAATAGAATAGAAAATGATAGAGTAGAACAGAATAGAAAATAAAATTAAATAATAGAAGAGAATAGAATAAAAAAATAGAAAAAAACAATAGAATAGAATAGAAAGAATATAACCATTTCCCAAAATTCAAATATGATCAATCTGAATTTGAATAGAATAGAAAATAATAGATTAGAATAGGAAGATGGTTGTATTCTTTCTATTCTGTTCTGTTGTTTTTTTTTACACTACTCTGTTATTTTCTATTCTATTCTAATCTATTATTTTCTATTCTATTTAAATTCAAATTTCTATTCTATTCTATGATTTTTTTTTTTAATTCTATTCTTTTCTATTCGAATTTCAGAAGATGGTTATATTTTGTCATGAAACCATAGTAAACATTCTGTCATGTAACCTAAGAAAACGTTCATGTCTTATCTGTTTCCTACGTTATCTGCATGTGTCCAGTTAGAGGCCGGGCCTCCCTCACCTGTGAGCTTTTGTAGGCCCTCCTCAGCTGGCCTCCGCCCCACGCCTTAATTGGTAACAGGATATAAGCCTGGCAGTGTAAGGCCTCATTGCTGATCAACGTTTGTCCGTGTTTGGCTTGTGTGTGATTGTCTCCCTTGGTTTCTCTGTAGTCTTATCCGTATTCTGATCCTTGGCTTGTCTGACTATTCCTTCCTTCCTGCCTGATACCTCGATCTTCAGCTTGTCTTCTGTTTCTCCTGTCTTCTGGTTGTGCTGACCCTTCGCTATTCTTCTGACTATTCTGTTCCTGTGGTGCTGCTTCCCCTCTATCACCTGGGGCCAGCCGAGCGTGAGCTAGGGGACCCTGGGGGCCGCGACCTGGATCCAATTGCAGCCAAATCCATCCTCACCACTAGAGGCTCTGGTGAACACCCACTGGCTCTTAGACTCCGCGCCCTGGGGAAACCGATGCACAAGCTCCCTGAGTTTCAGTGTCAGTGCTCTAGGAAGCCCTCTTCCTGTATCAGCCGGTACTACTTAACAGCTGTCAGCCATAGGTCCACAACCTTGCGTGCACTTCGCAACCTTAGCGTGTGCTTCGTACTTCTGCGGTGCGATTCACACTCCTGCGGTGCGCATCCGTCACCTGACCCAGGTGCCGTGACATATTTTTTCAATGTTATGCTATTTATTATTATTCTATTTGTTTCTATTCTCTATTCTATTTTGTTCTGTTTTACTCTATTATATTATATTCTTTTATTTTCTGTTATATTATTTTTCTGTCCTGTTTTTTATATTCATTCCCATTCATTTATTTTCTATTCTATTTTATTCTCTTTAGAAATTGTGAAACGATTCGAATTTGAAAACTATTCAAATTGACTTGAATTCAGAAAATTCCACTAGATTACAATACGAATAAACGAAACGAATTAAACAGGTCAAATGAATTTCTGTAAATAACGAATCAAAACTAAACAATTGTTTTTGCTCTGCACACATCTAATTCTCAGTGTTCTAATGAGAAATGTTGCAGTGTCTGCACCCCTTTTAGAAGTAATGGGGATTATCTCACAAAGACCTAAAACCCTGTTGCAGGGGATGCTGATTTCTAGTGCAGAATTCTGGGAAAATCGGCAGGCCAATCACATAGCAGGAAATAACATTTTTTTTTGGGGGGGGGGGGTTCTGTACACCGAATGTTTAGAATGCCTCCAGGTTGCCACACTGCATTGCATTGTACAGAAAATTTACAGTGGCTGCAGATTGAAAAGGAAAGGTCATTTTTAATAACAATAAATTACAATATGGCTTCTGTAGCAATTGTTTATGCTACATTATATTTTTTATTTCGCTATATTTTTTTTTAAAAGAAAGTGGAGTTACCCTTTATATCAGCTTAATATATTCCAGGCGCATCAAAACAGAAGGTGTGCAAATTTTTTTTTCTTAACCACTTCACCCCCGGAAGGATTTCCTCTTTTGGGACCAGAGCACTTTTTGCGATTCGGCACTGCGTCGCTTTAACTGACAATTGCGCGGTCGTGCGACATTGCACCCAAACGAAATTTGCGTCCTTTTTTCCCCACAAATAGAGCTTTCTTTTGGTGGTATTTGATCACCTCTGCGTCATTTCTGAGCGCCGCTATAAATAAAAGAAGAGTGACAATTTTGCAAAAAAAAATCAAATTTCTTACTTTTTGCTAAAATACAAATCCAAAAAAATATATAAAAAAAATTTTCTTTCAACGGTTTTGGCCGATTTATATTCTTCCTCATATTTTTGGTTAAAAAAAATTGCAATCGGCGTTTATTGATTGGTTTGCGCAAAAGTTGCCGCGTTTACGGATGATGAGAATTAATTTCTGGGGTTTTTATTTTTATTTTTTACTAGTAATGGCGGTGAGCTGAGATTTTTAGCGGTACTGCGATATTGCGGCGGACATTTGATACTTTTTTGGGACCATTGGCATTTATACAGCAATCAGTGCTATGAAAATGCACTGATTACTGTGTAAATGTCATTGGCAGTGAAGGGGTTAACCTGCAGGGGGCGCTCTAAGGGTTAACTGTGTTCCCTCAGTGTGTTCTAACTGTATGCGGGCTGCCCTGGCTGGGGGAAGGGGATGATCACGGCTTCCATATACAGGAAGCCTGTGATCACAGCCCTTCCCCCTCTAACAGAACGAAGATCCATGTTTACTTAGACGGACCTCCGTTCTTTCATTCTGGGGGGGGGTATTGTGGGTAGCCGGTCGGGGATCGAGTCTACCCTACCCGCTCCCTGTCCCCCCAACACAGTGAGCGCGCCTCCAGCGGCATGCGCGCACTCACAGTGAGAGATATCGGAGCCGCCGTCAAATGATGGCGGTTTGCGATATCGAGCCACTTTGTCGCTGTCAGACTGCGGTCGGCGGGTGGTTAGAAAAGCAGCCACAGCTGTAGAGCATGCCGGAGCGAATTGGGGTGAGAGACGATCTGGGAAGGATGCAGAAATCAGTAAGGGACTGTGGTGTCATGGTGGCAGGGGAGAAGGCCAACACAGCTGGAGTGGCTGACAGGGCCTGGAGCAAGAGGATGGGCTTTTTACACTTTTTTTGTGTAAAAAAACTGCCCCGCCAGCGAATACCGCCACTAAAACGCTGCTAAAGCACGACAAAAACAATCTCTGTTTTAGTGGTGCTGCAGTGTGAAAGGGGTCTTATTCCTATTACAAAGGATGTAAACTGTCCTATATATTATGGGACTAAAATCACGTTTGCTATATTAGTATAACACTGGAAAAATGAGCATAACATCCAAAAACAAAAAAACGATAAAAAATCATTAAAAAAATAGCTACAGGGTGAAGGGTAAGAAGGAGTTAATAAGGGCTAATTAGGGTTAAGTAAGGGTTAATACCGAGTTAAAAAGAGGAAAAAAAAATATTTTAGCCTAACGTTAAGTTCAAAATCGCACGCTTTCCTGATACGCACAGAAACGTGCTGCCATTCACCAGACACATGGCAGTGCCACGCATCTGCAAACACATGGTTTTGTGCATACCAACCTGCATGGTCCTGCAAAACCACATGGTTAAGAGTGACAAGTTTTTGGAAAAGAGTCAGCTTCTTTTCCATGTTTCTTGCACCTAGCCCAATGAAATGAATGGGCTGCTCTACACACAAGGCATGGGAATGCGCCCACTGTCGGTGGCGCCTGTACAGTGTGAATCAAGCCTAAGGCTACGCTGCAGAATAAATCTCTCTGCTGTCGAAAAAATGTAACTACTTGTCGGCAGTTGTCTCATGCGCAGCTTACTGGAATTTGCCACTAATAAATAGCCACCTGAGCTCCGCAAGGTTTTACCCCCTTCATGACCAGAACATTTTATTTGCTATTCAGCACTGTGTTACTTTAACTGGTAATTGCTCGGTCATGGATGTGTTTCTAAGTGCACAGAATATAATTACAAATTAACATTTACATATATGACAAAGGAATACTAGAGCACTATGGGCTAAGGAAAGCACATAGCAAAAGTACTTCACTTTCAGGCAGCCTGTGTCTAAGACCCCCATACACACTATTAGATTTTCTGCAGATTTTTGTCTTCAGATTTACCAAAACCATAAAATATGAGGTCAAACCTTAAGAGTTTCAATCTGCATGCATTCAGCCAGTCCTTGCACTACATGGTTTTGGTAAATCTGAAGTCAAAAATCATAAGGAAATCTAATAGTGTGTATGGGGTCTTACAGAAGTCTCAGACTGAGCCAACTGGAGGGGGGGGGGGGGGAGTCAGGAATCAGCAGCAGGGATTGCCAAATCTGTGTTGCCACACCCTGGAAACTGACACCAAACCAGCAAACAAATTATATACAATATATACACATGGGGAACACAGAAAAGTAGTGTAAAACTGGAGGTGCAGTGAACATATAGGAAGGGGGGAGCCAAAATTGGGAATAGGGGGAAGTAGGAACAAGGCAGCAGAGTTCAGGGTATAGTTACAAGGCAAAGAGCATGATCAAGAACAGGAAGAAGATAATCGGCTAACAGTATCGGCAGCAAAGCAAAAGACTGACATGAGAATAACTAGTAGAGGAGGAACTAAATACCCTCCAAGCAGCCAGCATCAGGAGACTGATTACTGGAATCTGCTGGCTGCTGGGTGACACCTGCTGACGGACACCAGAACTACAACCTCCCACTCTAGGAAGCACAGTGACAACAGCAGGTGATTCAGATCTTGACACTGATTCATTCATTCTGACTATAATAAAGAAAAGAAAATATTTCCATAAAACACTTCCATTTCACCATTTTCTTTATATTTTTCCATAAAATACGATGCAGGATGCAGATTCCAAACACGACCAAGTACAGGAACAAGATGAATGGCTAGCAGTCTCTGGCAGCAGAGTAAAACACTGACATGAGAGTTACTAATAGAGGAGGAACTAAATACCCTCCCAGCAGCCAGCATCAAGTGGAGACTGATTACTGGAATCTGCTGGGAGACACCCGCTGGTGAACACCAGAACTGCAGCCTCTCACTCTAGGAAGCACAGTGACACCAGCAGGTGATCCAGGTCCTGGACACTCTGACTCATTCACTCGGCTGCGTATATTTCAGTTTGACCTTCTGAGCTTGAACCGGCTTTTCACAACAGGGAAAGTAGGAGAAAATAGAAAATGTGAAAAGAAGCATTCAGCTCCACCTGCTGACCGGATAAAACATACAAAATATTCACGTACAATATTTCATATCTATTGAAGATACTTTTTTTTATGTTATTTTATTTTTTTACTCTGACTAGAATAATGAAAAGAAAATATTTCCATAAAACGCATGCTCCCATTTCTATATTTTTTAAAATATTTTTCTGTAAAGCACGAGGCGGGATGGAGATTCCAAACAAGATAAACGGATAGCAGTATCTGGCAGCAAAGCAAAACACTGACATGAGAGTCACTAGTAGAGGAGGAACTAAATACCCTCCCAGCAGCCAGCATCAGGTGGAATCTGCTGGGAGACACCCGCTGGGGGACACCAGAACTACAGCCTCTCACTCTAGGAAGCACAGTGACACCAGCAGGTGATCCAGGTCCTGACACTCTGACTCATTCATTCTGACTATAATAAAGAAAGGAAAATATTTCCATAAAACACTTCCATTTCACCATTTTCTTTATATTTTTCCATAAAATACGATGCAGGATGCAGATTCCAAACACGATCAAGTACAGGAACAAGATGAATGGCTAGCAGTCTCTGGCAGCAGAGCAAAACACTGACATGAGAGTTACTAATAGAGGAGGAACTAAATACCCTCCCAGCAGCCAGCATAAAGTGGAGACTGATTACTGGAATCTGCTGGGAGACACCCGCTGGTGAACACCAGAACTGCAGCCTCCCACTCTAGGAAGCACAGTGACACCAGCAGGTGATCCAGGTCCTGGACACTCTGACTCATTCACTCGGCTGCGTATATTTCAGCTTGAACCGGCTTTTCACAACAGGGAAAGTAGGAGAAAATCGAAAATGTAAAAAGAAGCATTCAGCTCCACCTGCTGACCGGATAAAACATACAAAATATTCACGTGCAATATTTCATATCTATTGAAGATACTTTTTTTGTTATTTTTTTTTTTTACTCTGACTAGAATAATGAAAAGAAAATATTTCCATAAAACGCATGCTCCCATTTCTCCATTTTTTAAAATATTTTTCTGTAAAGCACGAGGCGGGATGGAGATTCCAAACACGATCGAGAACAGAAACAAGATAAACGGATAGCAGTCTCTGGCAGCAAAGCAAAACACTGACATGAGAGTCACTAATAGAGGAGGAACTAAATACCCTCCCAGCAGCCAGCATCAGGTGGAATCTGCTGACTGCTGAGAGACACCCGCTGGGGGGACACCAGAACTACAGCCTCTCACTCTAGGAAGCTCAGTGACACCAGCAGGTGATCCAGGTCCTGACACTTTGATTCATTCACTCGGCTGTGTGTATTTCAGTTTGACTTTCTGAGCTTGAACCGGCTTTTCACAACAGGGGAGGAAGGAGAAACTAGAAAACGTGGAAATAAGCATTATGCTCCACCTGCTGGCTGGATAAAACATTACAAAATATTAATACCCAATATTTCATATCTGGATGAAGATACATTTTTTAAATGTTATTTATTTATTTATTTTTTTTTAGCTCTGGCTATAATGAGGAAGAGAAAATATTTCCATAAAACGCGTGCTCCCATTTCACCATTTTCTTTATACTTTTTCTGTAAAGCACGAGGCGGGATGGAGTTTCTGAGCACGTTTTTGGCAGACATCTGTTGAACACATGCTGCCGCCATGCACAATTTAACTGCTTGTCCCATAAAAATGGACAAGAGAAAGCAGATCCAGCCCGCAGAGACCAGGAAGAACAATCTGCCCCTCGTCACGGTGAGCGAGACGCTGCGGCGGGACATCTGCGCTGCTCTGCCGTATTGCCGTGCGGTGATCTGGGTCGTGTAAAACGGCGCGGTGTCAACACGTTTGGGGCGGGTCTGCAGGGGCGACACCTCTGTCCCCTGAGCACAGCAACACCTTCGCTCCAGAGACACCCAAACAAAAGGGGCCGCGATGATGTCATATTAATATTACGACTGCACAAGGCAGACGCTAAACACATGTTTGTGTGAGAGAAGCCAGTTGTCTGGAGCGTCGTCCTATAATAATGCATTATAAATGATACATTGTTATCAAAATGATGTCATTAATAAATATTAGTAAATACTTCTATCTGCAACACCTGGATTAAAGCCGAACGTGGGGCAAACTGCAACATACAAGCCTGGCAAAGGATTTGCATTTCAGTTCATCCAGTCCTGAGATTTACACAGCTCTGCCACAAAGCACAGCCATGTTTGGCAGGGAAGGGGAGCTGGTCTTTCTCTGCTGCAGTTTCACCTAAACTTACAGGCCCCCCTCACCTAACCCAACCTGTGACTGGACAGTAAAAAGGAGAAGCTGTAGATTGATGATCTCCTCCCTCTGTCACTCTGCTCTCCCCTCCTATCAGCATGTTCTGATTGGTTCCTTGTGCTGCTTCTCTCTTCCCCTAGTGTGAGCTCTGCTGTACAATAGACTGCAAGAGACTGATAGCAAGTCAAATTCAGGTACATTAAAAATAAAATGTATTAACCACTTCAGCTCCAGAAGATTTACCCCCTCTTCATGGCCAGGCCATTTTTTGCGATATGGCACTGTGTTGCTTTTACTGAGAATCGCTCAGTCGTGCAACGCTGTACCCGAAAAAAAAATTATTTCATTTTTTTCCCAGAAATAGAGCTTTCTTTTGGTGGTATTTGATCACCTTTACGGTTTTTATTTTTTGCATTATAAACAAAAAAAGGGTGACAATTTTGAAAAAAAAAATATTTTTTACTTTCTGCTATAAAACAAATCCAATAAAAAATGTAAAAATTTCTTCATCAATATGAATTCTGCTAAATATATTTGGTAAAAAAAAAAAAATCCCAATAAGCGTATATTGATTGGTTTGCGCAAAAGTTATCCCGTCTACAAACTATGGGATATTTTATAAAATTTTTATTCTTTTTTTATTAGTAATGGTGCCGATCGGTGACTTATAGCCGGACTGCGATATTGCGGCGGACAAATCGGACACTAACTGACACTTTTGACACTTTTTGGGAACCAGTGACACGAATACGGTGACCAGTGATAAAAATATGCAAATAAAAAGGAGCAAATGGGACTTTAAATGACGCGCAGGGGAATCTGCGTCTCCATCCCTGTCAATTGAAAGAAGAGGGGGGATTTGGGACTTTGAGTGAGGATGTCAATGGATGCCAGCAAGCATATCCATTGTATTGCACAGGTTTTATTAGCCTGCCACAGTCAGTAAAGACATGGTGAGCACCATTATAATTACACACAAAACACAGCATAAAAAAAAACATGGTAAGTGCAACATGCATATTAAAAAAAAAATAGGCGTTCTGCATGGCCATAGGTGTAGGACCTTAGCCTGCATTCACATAGGGGCGACCCGACTTCGGCGTGAATTCGCTAGGCAACTTCAGCACGACTTCCAGTGCGACTTCAAGGACCTCAGGCGACTTTACAACACGACTTTTGCCAGGCGACTTTGAGAACGGAGGGAGGGGGCTGCCTAAAAATAAATTCTATTCTTTTAACTGTAAAGTCGCTTCCATGTAGATGGGGATCCGACTTGGAGGCGACTTCTATTGAATCCTAAGGGCACAAGTTGGATAGAAGTCGCCTAGAAGTAGTACAGGAACCTTTTCAGAAGTTGCCTTGAAGTCGGAGCGACTTCAGTCGTGTATATTAAGACGGCTTCCATTCATTTCAATGGGATTTCAAATGTCAAGCGACTTGGGGCGACTTGAGGCAACTCAAGTCGGATCACAAGTCGCCCCTGTGTGAACGGGCACTTAGGCGCAGCATAAGATCAAAAACTGGTTGTCATCATAAGTAACAGTAAAACCATATGGAGAAGGTTGGTTGTGTAGACATGTAGCATTGGCGTAAAGCCGACGTGTTTCATGGGATATTGCCCACTCATCAGGGGTAGATGCGGTTAAAATCTATAAGAAAGCAAAGTGACCCATGATCTATTGATGTATCTAAACAAAAGCATCATAATGTAAGTAAAGGGGGTGGGGTTGTGGAATCTACCCTTGCTTATGCTGGGGGATGTGTAGCAACCGGGGGTCGGACCGCCTGGACCTCTGTGGCGGGAGGGGAGGACACGGTGACGCGGGCATGGCAGGACCACCACGCAGATCACCCAGAGGACAGATGAGGATGGAAAGTGCCAAAATATTGTACCATCTGGGGTTAAAATGTATGTAGGTTGAGTGATAAAAATATTCACTGTCACTGTACTACTGACACGGGCAGGGAAGGGGTTAACATCAGGGGCAATAAATGTATGCCTAGCCAGTGTTTGTGCACTTGTGGGGGAGGTGCTTTTACTAAGGAAAGGCATTGATCCATGTCCCTGCTATGCAGGATAGAAGTAATTGACTGCTCTAGTTTTCACCTCCCCCACCAGGTAGGGTGCTGGCTCAGTATGCAAGATACATGTGAGCCGCACTCCAAGTAAAAACCTTTATTGAAGAAATAATCCATACAACAAACGGAGTAAAAAGCACAACAGCTGACGCGTTTCACACCACTTTACCGATGCTTAACCACTTAAGGACCGAGCCTCTTTCCGAGTGTCGGTGTTTACAAGTTAAAATCATTTTTTTTTGCTAGAAAATGACTTGGAACCCCCAAACATTATATATTTTTATATACCCTAGAGAATAAAATGGCGGTCTTTGCAAAACCGTATTTGCGCAGTGGTCTTACTAGCGCAATTTTTTGGGAAAAACTCAGTTTTTTGAATTAAGAAATAAGACGACAGTAAAGTTAGCCCAAATTTTTCTATATTGTGAAAGAGGATGTTACGTTGAGTAAATTGATACCCAACATGTCATGCTTCAAAATTGCGCCCACTCGTGGAATGGCGACAAACTTTGGCACTTAAAAATCACCATTGGCAACGTTTAAATTTTTTTTACAGGTTACCAGTTTAGAGTTACAGAGGAGGTCTAGTGCTAGAATTATTGCTCTCGCTCTACAATGGCGGCGATGCCTCACATGTGCGGTTTGAACACTGTTTTCATATGCGGGCACGACTTACGAATGCATTTGCAAGCTCGGCGGGACGGGGCGCTTTAAAAAAAAAAAAAAAAAATTCTTATTTATTTTACATTTTTATTTTTTATTTTTACACTGTCCTGTTAAAGAAAAAAATGGGTAATTTTTATTCCTATTACAAGGAATGTAAACATCCCTAGTAAAATAAAAAAAGCATGACAGGACCTCTTAAATGTGAGATCTGGGGTGAAAAAAGGCTTCAGATCTCACATTTACACTAAGATGCAATAAAAATAAATAAAGATAATTTGATGTCGCTCCGACTTCAAGGCGACTTCAGAAAAGGTTCCTGTGCTACTTACAGGCGACTTCTATCTGACTTGTGCCCATGGAATTCAATGGAAGTCGCTTCCAAGTCGGATCCCCCATCTATATGGAAGCGACTTTAAGGGCCGGTTCACACCTAGGTGACTTGTCCAGGCGACTTGTGTCGCCCCAAGTCGCTTGACATGAGAAATCCCATTGAAATGAATGGGAGCCATCTTAATATACAACTACTGATGTCGCTCCGACTTCAAGGCGACTTCAGAAAAGGTTCCTGTGCTACTTACAGGCGACTTCTATCTGACTTGTGCCCATGGAATTCAATGGAAGTCACTTCCAAGTCGGATCCCCCATGTATATGGAAGCGACTTTACAGGAAAAAGAAAAAAAAATTTTAAGGCAACCCCCCTCCCTTTCTTCTCTGATTGGCCACAGGCAAAGTCGTCTGGCATGGAGGTCACGTTGTAAGTCGCCCAAAGTCACCTTGAAGTCGCGTTCAAATCGCCTAGCAAAGTCGCCTCTGAAGACTCTAAGATCACCTAGGTGTGAACCGGCCCTAAGAGCTTTGACGTCGCTTCCACCATCCAATGTTATGGAGGTGAGCGGGGGCCATCATTCCCTCACTCGGCATCCAGACTCTGAGGGGAGAGGACCCGATCGGCTCCGGTAATCGGCGGAGACGACCAGAAAGCGGGGGGGGGGGGGGGCGGACC
>BLSH010004315.1:40346-63833 GCA_018402905.1 Glandirana rugosa
AATATCGCAGTACTGCAAAAAATCGCAGATCGCCGCCATTTTTAGTAAAAAATAAAAAAAAATGAAAAACCCCAAAAATGAATTCTCATCATCCGTAAACGCGACCACTTTTGCGCAAACCAATCAATAAACGCCGATTGCGATTTTTTTTATCGCAAATATGAGGAAGAATATAAATCGGCCAAAAACGGTGAAAAAAATGTTTTTTTATATTTTTTTTTTGGATTTGTATTTTAGCAAAAAGTAAGAAATTTGTTTTTTTTTTGCAAAATTGTCGCTCTTCTTTTGTTTATAGCGGCGATCAGAAATGACGCAGAGGTGATCAAATACCACCAAAAGAAAGCTCTATTTGTGGGAAAAAAAGGACGCAAATTTCGTTTGGGTACAACGTCGCACGACCGTGCAATTTTCAGTTAAAGCGACGCAGCGCCGAATCGCAAAAAGGGCTCCGGTCCTAAAGCTGGAAATCCTTCCGGGGCTGAAGTGGTTAATAAATTTTAAAAAACAAAACACAATAGTTAGCCCAATGTTTTTGTAAAATGTAAAAGATGATGTTACGCCGAGTACATAGATACCCAACATGTCTCGCTTTAAAATTGCACACACTCGTGAAATGGCGACAAACTATGATACTTAAAAATCTCTATAGGTGACGCTTTAAGGCCTCATACACACGGACGTTTCTTAAAAAATAAACAAAACATCGGGCCCAACGTCAGGGAAAAAAATCAGCGTTTTTCAGCGTTATGCATCGGCGTTAGTGAGCGTCGGCGTCAATAGGCGTTTTTTAAAACAAATCATCCCTCTGCTATTTTTCAACCTAAAAACGTCGGCATCAAAAAATGCCGGTTAACGCTGGTACAATATTAGTTGGCGTTTCCTGGCGTTTTGCGGCGTCTGCGTCAAAAAAAGCCAAAACGTAACAGCCTCAGAACGCGATGGCTGTGGGTTCTACTTTCAGCTCACTAACGCCGACGCCATCTACAGCTCAAAAACGCCAACGTTTTTATGGGGCCATTGACTAACATGGAGAGCTGCAAAAAACGCCAGAAAATGCTGGCGTTAAAAAACGTCCGTGTGTATGAGGCCTTAAGGTTACCAGTTTAGAGTTACAGGGGAGGTCTAGTTCTAGAATTATTGCACTCCATCTAACGCTCGCGGTAATACCTCACATGCGTGGTAAAAACAGTTTTACAAATGCGTTCGCTTCTCCGCACGAGCACGGAGGGATGGGGGCAATTTACTTTTTTTTTTCTCTTTTTTTTACAGTCCCTTTATTATTATTTTTTTATCACTTTTATTCCTATAACAAGGAATGTAAACCGGTGATCTTTTGCTTTAGAAAAAAAAATGTTTACTTCCGTCCCGAGGCGATCAGAGACGATCTGGTCTCCGTTTGCCTCTGCGACTAGCCGGCCGCACCGTTGGATCGTTTCTCATGCGCACCGGTGAAAACGGTAAACCAGAGAAACACAGGCGAGCGGTGGGAGGTCCCCTCCCGCTGCTTCAAGAAGCGATCCAGCGGCTAATGAACCGCTCTGACCTCTTTCATGAGAAAGCCACCCACAGGCTGAAAACAAATAAAAAATACCGGCGTTAAAGCTGATAGCTTCAGCCATAACCCCGATAAACCGCTTGCAAACTGCAAAGTATATGTAAGTATTGTGGTCTGCAAATAGATATTATATAAAGCTGCAGCAGGAAAGAAGGTAAAGTAGATGGACAGTAGTATCTGGATACGAAGCAGATACATAAAGAAGATTGAAATGATAACATGTAAAACATTTGTCTGCACCTGTTCATTAATATCTTTATTTATATTTTGCTAGAGATTACTTTAACCACTTCAGCCCCGGAAGGATTCACCCCTTCCTGACCAGAGCACTTTTTGTGATTCGGCACTGCGTTTTAGGTAAAATATAAAATATGTTATGGCAAGAAAATAGATATATAACATGATAACATGTCACGCTAAAATTGCGAGCGCTCATGGAATGGCGCCAAACTCTGGTATTTAACCACTTCAGCCCCGGAAGGATTTCCAATTTAGGACCAGAGCACTTTTTGTGATCTGGCACTGCGTCGCTTTAATTGACAATTGCGCGGTCGTGCGACGTTGTACCCAAATAAAATTTATGTCCTTTTTTTCACACAAATAGAGCTTTCTTTTGGTGGTATTTGATCCCCTCTGCGGTTTTTATTTTTTTGTCCTATAAACAAAAAAGAACGACAATTTTGAAAAAAAAAAAAAAAAATTTTTTTCTTTTTGCTATAATAAATATCCAATAAAAAAATGTAAATAAAAAACAAATTTCTTCTTCAGTTTAGGCCGATATATATTCTTCTACATATATTTGGTTTAAAAAAAATCCCAATAAGCGTATATTGATTGGTTTGCGCAAACGTTATCGTGTCTACAAACTATGGCATAGATTTATGGCATTTTTTTTATCGGGGCTGCGATATTGCGGCGGACAGATCGAACATTTTTGACACTTTTTTGGGACCATTGACATTTATACAGCGATCAGAGCTAAAAATAGCCGCTGATTAACCGTATAAATGTCACTGTCAGGGAAGGGATTAACACTAGGGGGTTAACTTCATAAATACATTTATATTTTTTATAATAATTATATTTTGTACTTTTATTGCTGCCATAAAACCCTAAGAGGGGGAACCTCCCATTGTCTAGGGGTTAACACTAGGGGGCGATCAAAGGGTTAAATGTGTTCCCTTTGCGGTGTTTGTAACTGTATGGGGGATGGGCTGACTGGAGAAGGAGAGAGATCGCTGTTCCCTATCACTGGGAACAGACGATCTCTCTCAACTCCCCTGTGAGAACGGGGATCTGCTTTGTTTACGCTCACAGATCCCTGTTCTGAATGTCTCGGGAGTGATCGCGGGTGGCCGACAGACATCGATCCACTCCACCCGCCGATTGGCTCCCCCGCTAGCCAGTAAGCGTGCATGCCCACATCACGCATTCCTGCAAACGCCATACAGATATGGCAATTTGAGGAAACGAGCCAACCCGCCGCTGTATAATGATGGCGGTTGGTCAGCAAGTGTTAAACTCCCTAAAAAGTATACATTTTCTGAAAACAGAGACCCTGGAGAATAAAATGATGGTTCTATTTTGCACAATATTTGCGCAGCTATTTAGCAAATGAATACATTCAGTGGAAAAATACATTTTTGTGCAAACAAATTATAATTCGCAATTTTTGGAAAAATATAAAAGCTTGGGCTGCATCAAGAAACCAGATAGTAAATCTTTGACGCCTTAGAGGATAAGTTCACCTTCAGTAACAGGTTTCATGTAACACCCTCGTGGAATGGCAACAAACTACAGTACTTAAAAATCTCCATAGGCAGTGATTTAAGTGCCTTTACATTTTGCTTACCTTTTTAGAGTTACAGAGGAGGTCCAGCGCTAGAATTATTGCTCTCGCTCGCGAATACTGCTTACATCTGACTTACGTGACTTACGTAAGCGTGACTTACATATACGTTCGCTTCTGCGCGTGAGCACAGAGAGGGATGGGGGCACTTTATTTTTTTATTATTATTATTTATTTTACTTTTTATTTTTACAGTGTCCCTTTATTATTTTATCTTTTATTATCACTTTTATTCCTATTACAATAAATGTAATAGATTTAAGGATGACAGGTCCTCTTTATGGCGAGATCTGGGGTCAAAAAGGACCCCAGATCTTTTCTTTACCTTTAGCCCAGGTTCACACATATGCGATGCGGGAACTTTCGGTTTTAAAAAAATAAATACAGTGGTACCTCGGATTGCGAGTAATGCGGTTAACGAGCGTTTCACAATACGAGCAGTTTTTTTAAAATATAATCCAGACTCGGTTTGTGAGCGCTGTCTCGCAAAACGAGCAGGATTAAACCTCTGTGCATGCAATACTGCATGTGGCCAGAGGTGTGGGGGTGCTGGTGAGCCTCAGAGACCCTCAGAAACATTCGGAAATACCGAAAGTGTAAACAGTTCCCGAGCGTTTCCGAATGTTTCCGACCGTCTCCGAGCCTCACCAGCGCCACCACACCTCTGGCCACATATGGTACTGAATACACCAGGCGCTCCCAGACCCATGGCTACATACAGTACTTCATAAACAAGCAGTCACTGTGGAAGGAATCTGATTTTCCATTGTTTCCTATGGGGAAACTTGCTGTGATATACGAGTGATTTGGATTGCAAGCATTCTCTTGGAACGGCTTATGCTTGTAATCCGAGGTTCCACTGCAATTTACTTCCAGCCTGGAACAGCAGTGACGTCATGATGTCCCTCCAGCCCTCCAAGGCCATAAAATCAATCAAGTATCTACTCTTTGATCGCCTATGGGAGCAGCCGGCCACACCGTTGGATCGTTTCTTGGGCAAACCGGCGGAAACGGTAAGCCCGAGAAACACCGACGATGCATCCACTGTCACCTTTTAAAATCGGTGTAGTTGTGCGGGGCTCCACCCCCACAGTCGCATCATTCCTTCATAGAGATCTGTGAATAAACAAACTACAAGTCCGGTCTGCCACTGCATTGTAGCTTCAATGAACTGAGAGCTCACTGACCAGCACACTTGTAGTTCATTCAGTCTTCTTCTAGCTTTGTAACAGAAATCCTATATGGAGATACAGACAGAAAGCTGGAGGAGGTCTGTGCAGGGGCCTGACATTGCACCTGTAATCTGCTGATCGCAGGTGCAAAGCTCTGCAGGCCAGTGTGGATTTTGCAGACTAAAATCGACTAAAACATTTTCGGCAACAAACTTAATACCATTTTAGTCGACTAAAATACGACTAAAACAATTGAGATAGCTAAAATACGACTAAAACTAAAATGCCATTTTAGTCAAAAGACTAAGACTAAAACTAAATTGAAATTTGACATCAAAATGAACACTGGTCTGTCGTTTATGTTCATACCTCAATACCATGAATAATTACATATTCGATTTTCACTCCAGCAGTATAGAATGAGTTTGGAAATTAGAGAGAAATGCTTAAATAATGCATTACAATTAAACTACACCCATTAGATTTTAGACGACTAAAAAGAGTTTTAGTCGACTCAAATGATTTTAGTCAACTAAAAGGTACTGGAGAATTTAGTCGACTAAATACGACTAAAACTAAAACAATTACAGAAGACTAAAATGGGACCAGGCCCCTTTCACACTTGAGCGACACGATTTTACATAGAAACATAGAAAAGTGACAGCAGAAAAAGACTGAGTAGCCCATCGAGTCTGCCCCTTTTTATTTATTTATTTTTCACATTAACCTTGTTGTTTGACTATGGATTTATGGTTATCCCAAGCATGTTTGAAGCCATTTACTGTTGACTGTCTCACAACCTCTGTTGGTAGTTTATTCCAATCATCAACCATCCTTTCAGTAAAATAATACTTTCTAAGATTAGTTTTGAACTTCCCCCCAGTTAGTTTGAGGTCCCCGTGTTCTTGATTTAGGTTTCATTTTACCGTGATTTTAGCTCAATTTCGGATTAGTACGACCTTGGTCCAACTTTATTGCAACTTTGGCACAATGAAAACATATTACAAAGTCCTACAGAAATCACATCTATATTATTCAGGTGCGATTTGCATGAGACTTTGAGGCTTTAACATTGAAGTCTTTGGGCCTCAATTTGCATCAAAGTTGGGCCGAAATAATGCAGGGAGTACTTTGAAGTCGGCACGACTTGAAGTTGCACAAATATGAGCGGTTCTCATTGCAAATAATGGGGAATGACTTGTCATGTGACTTGCAGCCCCAAGTCGCAGGACAACTCGCATAAGTGTGAAAGGGGCCCTAAAACTAAAATGCCATTTTAGTCCTAAGACTTAAGACTAAAACTAAATTGAAATTTGCTGCCAAAATTAACGCTGATGCAGGCTCCTTTAAAAAAAAATAATAATAACAATAAATGCACATTTTTGATACCTCCAGAATCATCAGCATATATTATTTTTTTAAAGGGTGAACTTAGCATATTAAAGGAAATTGAAAAATGAAAGACTTAATGGCTGGATCACCAAATAAAGGGGAAAAAAGCCTAAAAAAGAAAACGAATGTGGCCACCACATCTAAGGACTGGTAAGTTGCAATAAATTGCAACCATCCCCACTAAAGACACCACAACAAACAGCAGAGGGGGAGGGGGGACTCCAACAAATTTCAGCAGACAAGTGAAGTTTATAAAGGCGAAGAATAATTGAGAATGGCACAGGTAGGCATAGAACTGAGCTACAACATTATCATACACGTGAATGTGCTGCGGGGGTGTGGGGTTATGCTAGAAAGCCTATAGGTCCAAAAGTAGCAGTGGCTGCTCCTCAATTAGACTGAAGTGATCTCTGCAATATATAAAAGGAAACAGTAGAGGGCGCCAACTAAGTGTAGTACATAGGAAAAGACTTTATTGAAGATAAACAAGTGGCAACTCACAAAATTCATGAGGATAAGAGCAAGTTACCAGCACTGGGTGGATGACTTGCTCTTATCCTCGTGAACTTTGTGAGTTGCCACTTGTTTTTTTTTAATAAAGTCTTTTCCTATGTACTACACTTAGTTGGCGCCCTCTACTGTATCCTTTATATATTGTGAAGTTTATGAAGACACAAATCCTTGTGCCTTTTAACAGTCATCCAAGGCTGGCCAGTTAGAAGAGAACATGCTGGCGGTATCATTGAGCATTAATCCGTTAAGAACCAAGACATTCGTTGTAACTCGGTTCACAGCCATTTGCCTGAACTCTGGGCTCTCCATTCACTTGGTCACTGGGAGGAGCTCGCGCCCCAGGACCCAATACTTGGACATGAGCCCCAAAACACCACTGGGTAGCTAACCATACCTGATTAATTCCACCAACCAACGCCCCACCACCACCATAGTGTTCGTTCCACGCAGGATCTCCTTATGAGAAAATCTTTCCCCAGAATAAAATAACTTTTAGACTGGAAGGCATTTATTGACAGGAGGGTTCCTTCACTAATCATCACATTTCTAACATTTCCAGTTTAAAATGCTTTGTTCTGCTCTGTATTTCCAAGTAAAGCAGACAACTCAGTCCCCACCAGGGGAAGAAAACCCCATGCCCACCCAAAGGGGAGCACTAACACTATGATGCAGCAGGAGCTTCTTCCCAGTTTGCTTCCCAACGCCAACAACCAACTCCATTCCCGCATTCTTGAGACTGACAGCAGGGGTTTTCCAGCACTGCAAGAGAGTGGAGAATCCTGCATCCCCCTACATGCATACACAAGCAAGAGGCGGCTGCTTTTTATTTGACAGGTGCCTGAGTGGCTAAATAGCTGACCAATCAAGTATCTGCTGCCACAAAGGTACCAACTTTAACCACCTCAATACCAGGCACTTTCACCCCCTTCCTGTCTAGGCCAGTTTTCAGGGATGTCGCACTTTGAATGACAATTACGTGGTCATGCCACACTGTACCCAAACACAATTTGTATCATTTTTTCACACAAATAGAGCTTTCTTTTGGTGGTATTTAATCACCTCTGGGGTTATTATTTTGAAAAAAAAACATTTTTCATAGTTTGTTAGAAAACTTTGCAAACAGGTAATTTTTCTCCTCCACTGATGTGCACTGATGAGGCTGCACTGATGACGAGGAGGCACTGATAGGTGGCACTGATGGGCACTGGTAGGCAGCACTGATGGGCAGATTGGAAACACTGGTGGGTACTGATTGGCAGCATTAGTGGGCACTGATTGGAAGCACTGGTGGGCACTGAGTGGCAGCACTGGTAGACACTGATTGGGGGCACTATTGGGCACTATTGGGTACTGATTGGCAACACTGGTTGGCACTAATTGGGGGCACTGATTGGGGGCACTGGTGGGTTCTGATTGGCAGCACTGGTGGGCACTGATTGGCAGCACTGGTGGGCACAGATTGGCAGCACCGATGGGCACTGTTCAGACTGCACTGATAATCAGTGAAGACAAAAAGGAAATTGGTCAGGGGACTTTAAATGAAATCAATCACTCAAAAAATGACAGTATAAGAAATGTATTGAGCTATAAACATAGCACAAATAAATATATAAAAGTTCATCTAATATATATACATACACATAGCATGGTTGCATTTCATAACCCACATGTATGAACATACAAGCGATGCATCCTACTGAACAATCAAAGTAGTAAATAGTACAATCTATAAAATGGTATGCCATAATCACAAAGGCTACATAAATGATCTCAACGCATAGAGCTCAACGCGTTTCGTGGCTGAAGCCACTTATCAGGAGCGAATGCTGTTGCGTATCTACAAAAAGGTGCATATAAATGGGTCAAGGATATACCGTAGCTCAAATGGTTGATAATGCAAATAAACTGGAAATGAAGGGGAAGGAAGAACCAACCCCAAATAAGTTGCATGGCATTGAAAATCAAGGACATGCATCGAGGTGGACAGAGGGAGTCACTGGATAAGTCTATCCCGGGAGCTGAGGTGACAAACGAAGGCAAACGGACCGGACACACCCAGAAGGAATACCAAGAAGCAGGATGATCCCAATAGGTGGTAGTGGTAAATTTGTGTCCAACCATATCTGTAAATAATAAGTTGTGGGAAACACATAAGTAATAAAGTATTATAGGTGAAAAATAAATAAACCAAGCTACCAGGGAGTATGTGGATGGAAAAACTGGGAGAAATGTGACGTGTGGAGGAGTATAGTCCAGCAGAGAACCCCCAGCGTGACAAGGTATAGAGAGTGCTGCATGGAACCACATCCATGGAGTGCCCAGAGAGACATGTGGAGAGATGAGACAGTAATAGCAACCATCACCATAGCTACTATAAACAGTGGTTACCTGGACCTGCATACCGCGTGTGAAGTGTGGGGATATTGACAGCAAGGGAAAGAAATTGAAAACAGACAGATATTTGTATGCGTGCGTCCAGCACACCTGTGCATAGGCAAGCACCAGCATCACACTAACCTAATGGCGCAGGGTGGTATCCACAGACGGGCGGCGTCTGTGGATACCACCCCGTGCCCTTAGGTTAGTATGACGCTGGTGCTTGCCTATGCAGGGCTGGTGCAAGGATTTTTGACACCCTAGGCGAAACCTCATTTTGCTGCCCCTTTGGCTCCACCCCTGACTCCACCCCCTTTACCCTGCCCATGTATACGATGGAGGTAGCGGAGTTGGAGATTTTTTACTGCGCCTCTCTACCTATTTCTTTTTTTAAACTTAAGCTTAATTTTGTTTTTCAAAAGAAAAGAACATGACAAATAATATGATGAATTTTGCAGATTTCTAAGGGGTAGCATATACATTGAAGTACATTGTGTTCAGTAGCATTACATGAGGCGTAATTATGTCGTAGCGAGGGTGTCACCAACATGGTGGCGCTGAGGAGAGGAGGTAGGGGAGGGTGGGGCACCTAACCCTAAACCAATGGGACGTGCCCCGCACTCACCCCACCGGGGAGTAGGAGATACAGGTAGAGGCAGAAAAGACAGAAGAGCAGATGGAATATTTTTAACAATAAGGACATAACAACAGTACACATATGCTCTTAGATGTTGCTGGCTAAAATGTTAGTATGCACTTAGGGTGGTGTAACCACAAAGACCATCTTTTCTGAAAGAGCGGGACTAGGAGGTGAGCCTTGGCATACATATACTCCATTAAGCATTGACTATTTAGAGACAGGATGACCGCATTGATGGTAGGGGGGTCTGGAGCTTTCCAGACTCTGGTTATGGACAGTCTGATGGCAATAAGTATATGCGTTAGAATAGCGCGAGAGTTGGGAGGCCAGGTGTCGTAGTCCAGTCCGAATAATATTAGTTGTGGGGAGAGGAGTGCAGGTGTGCCGGTCAAGTCCGAGATGAGTTTAGTTACCACAAGCCACAGGTGCGTTAGTTTGGGACAGGACCACCATATGTGGATGATGGTGCCTTTGTGACCACAGAGCCTCCAGCAATTGGCTGTGGAGGCGGGGTAGATGTTAGCGAGCTTTGCTGGAGTAAGATACCAGCTATGGAAGAGCTTTTGCACTCCTTCCCAATGGGAGATGCATTTGGAGAATTGTATCGGTGCTCGAAGTGTGCGTAGCCATTGCTGGGAAATGTAGGAGCAATGTAGTAGATTCTCCCATTTAAGGATGGTGTCTGATTTACCTTCTTTGGTGATGCTGGCGATCAGGTTGTAGAAGTAGGATATGCCCTTCTTTATTGTAGTTTTGCAGTTGTAGAAGCGTAAGACCTGACCAAAAATTGGGCTGCTGGAACGAGGTATTTTCGTAAGGAGAGAGCGAACTCTGAGGTATTTAAAGAAGTCCTTAGTGGGGATCTGATATTTGAGCCTCAGTTGTTGAAAGGAGAGAAGTACAGATTGCTCGTATAGCTGGGCTATGGAGAAGATTCCTGCTTGCGACCAGTTCGTTAGGGAGATATCGGGTATTATAACTTGCAGAGAATGCAGGGGAAGGGCGTTGAGGACTGCTTGAGGTAGCCCATCCGAGGCCTGCAGAAGAGAAAGCCAGGTCCTAGTCGTGGCATTGATAGTGTATAAAAACTTGTGCTGTTTTTGGTGACGGAGCAATAGTGATAGGAGTATTTGCTGTGGGTCTGTAGCTAAGGCGGCCTTCTCATTTTGCAGCCAGGGGAATGGAGTGGTTGGTGACCACCAGCTTTTGGCTTGCTCAAGTACCGTTGCCTTATAATAAGCAGTGATGTTAGGTGCGCCCATTCCTCCTAGGGCAGTTGGGGTGCAGAGTGTGGATCTTTTGAGTCTCGGATGTTTGTTGTGCCAGATGAATGTCGATACAATAGCTTGTAGTTCGTCGAGGTGGGAGCGCAAAAAGGGTATAGGCAGAGTCCGGACCTCTCTACCTATTTCTTTAGCCGTGGTCCACAGGCCCGCACCTGTGCCTCTGCACCCGGGCCTAAAGACAAATAATGGTGGCTCCGGCTCGCTTCCTCAAGCCAGCCATGGTCCGCAGGTATATGGACAGGCTGGGGTAGTATATGGACAGGCTGGGGTAGTATAGGGACAGGCTGGGGTAGTATAGGGACAGGCTGGGGTAGTATATGGACAGGCTGGGGTAGTATAGGGACAGGCTGGGGTAGTATATAGACAGGCTAGGGTAGTATATGGACAGGCTGGGGTAGTATAGGGACAGGCTGGGGTAGTATATGGACAGGCTGGGGTAGTATATGGACAGGCTAACTGTGTAACTCCCTGTCCGTGCAAGCAGACAGATACACCGCAGCCCCTGCACCTCTCCCACTATATCCCCCAACCCCCCCAGCACATCTGTTCCCCTGTGTACACAATGCAATACAGACAGCAGATTCAAACTTTTTTTTAATTCAGCTGACTGAGTGCAGCACTGAGGGTGCTGCCTGTTTTCCACTACCTGAGCCAGCAGCAGTGGCGGCCTCACCTCGAGGAGAGTAGCGATGCAGTGCTGTCTGTCTTCCCACAAAAGATTTGATGGTCCAGGAGGAGGGAGGGAGGGGAAATCGCAGCAAGCCCAGAACTACATGCAGGGCTTCCATCTCACCCGCCCCGGCCAGTTCCATCATTAAGAGCAGCAGGCCGGCCAGCTGCTCTTTGTCCCGGCTCTCTCCTCTCTGCTTCTCACTGCTGCTGCTAGGGCGGCGCCGGCACTGCAGATGGGGAAAGAGTGGTCCCAGAGAAAGCAGGCTGACAGAACGGGGGTGGAGAGGGCAAATTTTTTCTACACAGAGCACGGGGGCGGCGGGGATGTCTTCACTGTTCACAGCAGGCGCATTTTACCGCCCTGGTGTGCTGCCAGCCGCGGCTCTATAGTGACATGAGTGATCGATCCAGAGTAGTGACGGATCAACAGTGGCCTGGCTCCCTGGGCAGCAGTGCAACCTAGGCGGTGGCCTACTCCACCTAGTGGTAGAGCCGGCCCTGTGCCTATGCACAGGTGTGTTGGACGCACGCATACAAATATCTGTCTGTCTTCAATTTCTTTCCCTCGCTGTCAATACCCCCACACTTCACACGCGGTATGCAGGTCCAGGTAACCACTGTTTATAGTAGCTATGGTGATGGTTGCTATTACTGTCTCATCTCTCCACATATCTCTCTGGGCACTCCATGGATGTGGTTCCATGCAGCACTCTCTATACCTTGTCACGCTGGGGGTTCTCTGCTGGACTATACTCCTCCACACGTCACATTTCTCCCAGTTTTTCCATCCACATACTCCCTGGTAGCTTGGTTTATTTAGTTTTCACCTATAATACTTTATTACTTATGTGTTTCCCACAACTCATTATTTACAGATATGGTTGGACACAAATTTACCACTACCACCTATTGGGATCATCCTGCTTCTTGGTATTCCTTCTGGGTGTGTCCAGTCCGTTTGCCTTTGTCACCTCAGCTCTGGGGATAGACTTGTCCAGTGACTCCCGCTGTCCACCTCGATGCATGTCCTTGATTTTCAATGCCATGTAACTTATTTGGGGTTGTTTCTGCCTTCCCCTTCATTTCCAGTTTATTTGCATTATCATACATTTGAGCTATATCCTTGACCCATTTATATGCACCTTTTTGTAGATACGCAACAGCATTCGCTCCTGATGAGTGGCTTCAGCCATGAAACGCGTCGAGCTCTATGGGATGCAATCACTACACCGACCCGGCGTATCTCTCTCCTCGCACCTCGGGTCCCGGTTCCGGTCGGTGCCTGGAGCGGTGAGACGGCATTATATTGAGAAGTTAATTCCAGCAGTTACATGTGTTTTTAAATGTGATTTTTGTAAGTGCGATTTTAAAGGGGTTTTTGGAAATAAAAGTAGTCAACAATATTACACTACGGAGAGTCTCTTCTCTTGTGATTGAGTGTTAGAATCCGAGACCTGGTCAGGATGGGCGCACATTGGTAACAATCCAGTGAGAGTCGGGAGCCCCGTTAGAGGGACGTAAAGCAACCTATTGACAAAAGCCCTTAATTCTCTCAATTCTGGTAAGCAGATTGTGGATTGGGGTGTCGCACTTGGTGGAACGTTCCTATTCGGTGGAGGCCTGTCAACTGATCTCTAGTTAGCTATCCCCACTGCAGGATCTGTGGATTCGTTTGGGACTCTGTTTGTTGTACTTTCCTTTTCTTCCCCTCATTTATGGACTTTTTGTATGGACTTTTTAAGCGCTGTGCTACAATCTTATGGTGACTTTAGTGGCCATAATCAGTTGGTTGTATATTTTCATGATACTATTTTTATTTAATGGCAGCTTGTGAGGTCCACTTATCATTTTATGACTAATCAATATTAATTTCCCAGGATACCAGGTGCTCCATTTGCGCTGATTGGCGTGAGGTGATTAGGGGCGGTTCATTTACTCCATATTCTAGATCAATAAATTGCTTATACTGTCATGTTTTGAGTGATTGATCTCATTTAAAGTCCCCTGACCAATTTCCTTTTTGTTTTCAATTATGTATGGGATGGAGACCAATCACTGGTGGAGCTGCAGACCACACCCTTTCTTTTCTCGATAATCAGTGAAGATGTCCTTTTCACACAAGCCGGTTATCAGCTCTCCTCTTCTCATGCTTTCAGTGTGAGGAAAGGAATGCTGATAATCGGCTTGTGTTTACATCGTGATCAGCTGTCATCGGACACAGCTGATCATGTGGCAAAGAGCTGCAGTGATTGGCCCTTTATCCCAATCTGTGATCAGCTGTGTCCTAAGAACACAGTGATCACAGAGCAGCTTGTGGGCAGCACAATCACGGGAGGACGTCATTGACTCCCTCCCAGCAAAGTGAGCCCACGCTGCAGCTATCATTTGGCTATAGCAGGCAGGACGAGGTTAAGACCCGGCCTTTTCTGACACTTTTTGTTTCCATGTAAAAATCAGTATTGTTTTGCTACAAAATTACTTAGAGCCCTAGAGAATAAACGAGTGGGTTTTGCAATTTTTTATATCACGTCAAACAATTTGTTTTGGAAAAAATACACTTTAATGAATTCTAAATGCACACAAACACAATATAATACCCACGTTTTAGGTAAAATATAAAAGATGTTATGGCAAGAAAATAGACATATAACATGTCACGCTAAAATTGTGCGCGCTCGTGGAATGGCGCCAAACTCCGATAATTAAAAATCTCCATAGGCAACGCTTTAAAAGCCTCTACAGGTTACCAGTTTAGAATTACAGAGGAGGTCTGGTGCTGAAATTATTGTTCTCGCTCTAACGCTTGCAGCAATATCTGTGGTGTGATCGCTGCGTGCGTGCAGGATCAACGCGTGCATTTGCGTATGGCTTTCCGCACGGGCATGGTGGGACCGGGGAGCTTTAAAAAAAAATTATAGCATCTACAAAATAGGGGATAGATTTATGGCGTTGTTATTTATTTTTTTTTTTTTACTAGTAATGGCGGTGATCTGCGATTTTTAGCAGGACTGCTATATTGGGGCGGACAGATCGGACACTTTTGACACTTTTTTGGGACCAATGACATTTATACAGCGATCAGTGCTATGAAAATACACTGATTACTGTATAAATGTCACTGGCAAGGAAGGGTTTAACACTAGGGGTCGATCAAAGGGTTAAATGTGTTCCCTGGGAGGTGTTTCTAATTGTGGGGGGAGGAGAGAGATCGCTGTTCCCGATCACTGGGAACATGCAATCACTCTCAGCTCCCCTGTCAGATCGGGGATCCGCTGTATTTACAATTAGATCCTCGTTCTGCCTCTGTGTGGAACGATTGCGTGTGGCCCGCGGACATCGCGCCCGCCGGCAGGGGCACGGGGCTCCGGGACCGCGTTTGCTATATCTATTACACAAAGTGACGTACAATGATGGCGATTCGCGTAATATAGCCGAACTGCCGCAGTAGAACTGCAGCGGCTGGTCTTAAAGTGGTTAAAAAACTTTTTTTTTTATCACTTTTATTGCTATCACAAGGAATGTAAATATCCCTTGTGATACCAATAAGCAGTGACAGGTTCTTTACTGAGACATCTGGGGTCTATTTGACCCTAGATATCTCCTATGCCCATAAAAGCATTTGACCAAACCAAGATCATATGATCAGATGATTTCCCATCTTGACATCAGGCAAAACTCGGGTGAAAATCGGGGGCACGCTCAGCTAGTAAGCTGCTCCGATTGCCGGCTCTAAAAAACGGTACCGGGGTGATGCCTGCAGCCGCATGCGCAGCTCATTCTATATTCTCAGCACACCTTGGTACTGGAATGAATAGCTGAGCCTTTTCCATGAATTGAGCAAGGCCTGTCCCTGCAGAATGTGTCTGTGATCTAATGCTTGGTTGTGATAATACCCTTTACAGTACATGGTCTAAGGTCGAGATGGAAAGCTTTTTTGAAGACTCTGTTCGTTGTCCATCCGCTGGTTGGCTTGGAGAGGGGAGAAGTCTGCACATAATACCCTGCAGAGGGTTGTACCTGCCAGCCCGCATGACCCACTAGAGATAGTGAGTCCTATATTTCTGGTAAGGGTACCTTCCCCCCTTCTTAACACTTCAAGGTGTGTGTGCCTCTGGTGGTGGTCTATCTATGCCAATTGAATCCCAACACTGTTTTGGCTTTCCTACTAATATAGGTTTTGGATATTCTATCGGAACACCCATCATTAAGTACATTTATTTTTGCTCATTTTGCACATTTTTACCTTTTTGTGTTTTGGACACTTTAAGCCTTTTTGGCTTTTTCTTGCCTTAATATTGATGCACTTTATTTGCTCTTGATATTGTTTTGTATTTTTATGCACTTTAGCGCAACTGTTTATTATTACTGGAATAAATGAACTCCTGATTGCATGTGGGAGAAACATCATTTAGGCCAGGGGTATTAAATTAAAATTCATGGAGGTCTAGTCAGTAAAATATTCTTCCAGCAGAGGTCCGAATCTCATGTTTGTCTAATGACCGCCCTGCATCCTTGCAACCAATCACCTGCATCTTAACTCAGGCAACCCCTGCCTTCTGTCCAGAGCTGACCTCTGTGAGGATGACAATGGCAGCGGTGTTGGCTGTGGGCAGAGCGGCTCCTAAAGGATGGGACTGCAGGGGTCCGGATGAGACATTGACTCGGTCCGGATCCAGACCTCGGTCCACCATTTAGTGATGCCTGATTTAGGCCAATCAAGAGGTGCAAAACCAGGCCAATCAGGGTTCCCGCATCGCTGCAGTGTGAAGCGGCCCTTAATCAGGCTGGAGTGTACATACAAGACAAACCAATTTTTAAGCACAGGCACACATTAGTCAGGCTAAGAGCCGGTTCCCACACCGGTGACTTGACAAGTCGTGCTCCATGCAGTACAATGGAACCGTTCTAATAGGAGCCACTCAAGTCGCTCCAACTTAGAAAAAGGTTCCTGTACTACTTTGGGGGCGACTTCAGGCGACTTGAATTGACTTCTATTACAGAAGTTGCTTGCAAGCCGTGCTGAAGTCGCGCTGAGTCGCCCCTGAAGTCGGGTTGCCTATGTGTGAACCGGCTCTAATTGTGTACTGCACTTTGCTATTGCAGACAACCTTGATAAAAAAAATAAATAAAAACAAACCTATAGGTTAGCCGTTCTACAACCAGGGTTTCTCCTAGACATGTGCAATTCGTTTTGTTACAAATTCATTATTTAACAAATTTCAACAAATTTGTTCATTCGGAAATATCCAAATTAACGAAAACCCGTTTTTTCCGAATATTCATAAATTCAAAAATTCGGAATTTCGAAAATCCGAAAACCCAAAAATTCAAAAATCTGAAAAATGATTAACTAATAATAACTTAACTATTAAATTATAGGTATTGGAATTTCTTCAAATATGGCTGTTAGTGAACGTAATGAACACTAATTTATCCAAATGGAACGGAACAAATTAATAATAATAATAATAATAAATAATAATAATAAACGTTTTATTATTATTATTATTATTTTCTCTTAATTCGTTCCGTTCCATTCGTTTAGATGCACCCTTCGTTATTTTGGATAATATGTAACTTAGAATAAATTTGTATTCGTTACATTAACTAACAGCCAAATTTGAAAGGAAATTCCAATACCTATATTTTAATAGTTAGTAATTATTTAGAATTTTTGGATTTTTGTTCTTTCAAATTTTTGTGTTTTCTATCTTATCTTCGGATTTTCGAATTTATGAATTTTCAAATTTACAAATTTATGAATTTACGAATTGCGGTCATAACGAATGAACCGAAAAATGGAAACAAAAAATGAATGAAGCGAAAACTAAGACATTTTTCGGCCGTGCACATGTCTAGTTCCTTCCGTGGTTGCAAGAGGTAGGTTCCTTGAGGTGTGACTAGTTGACCTCCCATGTGATGGTGCTTGGATAATTCCAGGATCAATAACATTGGACATAGCTGGCTGCATGACACCAATGTTCCTTTAGCTGTCTGTAAGGGGGGGAGGAATTCTTCGCCCTGGCTACCATGTCAAGGGGCATTCCTCCCAAGGAATTTGTTTTAATAGGTGTTCCCCAAGACCTGAAAATTATTTCACAGGTTCCTCTAAAGTGGCCTTACTCAACCTTTTTACCCTAGAGCACGTGTCCAACATATGGCCCGTGGGCCGAATCCATCCCTCCAATCCATTTCATACGGCCCTCGCACCTCTCCTGCAGCTGCGGCACCCCCCTTGTGTCCGCCCCCACCTTGTCTCCGCAGTCGACAGCAGAGAGGAGGACAGAACTCCTCCTCCAGATCCTGTGCAGCCCATGAGAGTCTTTGGCAACGCCCCCCCCCCCCCCCTCTCAGCAACAGAGAGGACAGAACTCCTCCTACAGATCCTGCACCACTCCAGCTGCAGCACCCCCTTGTCTCAGCCTCCCCTGGGCTTAGCATTCAGCAGGCTCTGGCAGCTGACTCCAGCCCTCCTCTGATCCTGCTCCAGACCCTGCAACTTCTGCTTTCTAGCTCTGCCCCAGCTTCTTCCCGACAGCAGCACAAAGTAAGGGGGTGCATTGTGATATAAGGGAGGGTGGGAGGCTCTTGACTTTTGATGGTGGGGGGGGGGTCTTCACATCTGATGTAAGGGGGGGGGCTCTGAAAATCTGCTTATTATGAGAATACTACAATTCTGTACAAGTTGAAAAGGAGGGTTGCTCACCGCCGGTATAATCCACAGGAAACTTTATTAGAGACTTCTCAGACAGAACACCATGGCAGAACCATGTTCTGTCTCCAATAAAGTTTCTTGTGGATGATACCAGCGGTGAGGGACCCTCCTACTCAGACTTCCATCTGCTACAGGCATAGGTGTGCACTGCCTATTGCATTAGGTTGTGCACCCCAAAACTCAAACACACATGCCTTTCTCAACAGCCTCAGCTGTACTGGGAAATGAATAAATAGGAAGTGCTCTGTGCTGAGTGGTTTTCTGGTTATTCACAAACGGAAGCATAGTAAACACCTTTTACTATCCTTCAGTTATGAATGAACAGTGAGTGAGAGTGTTAATTTAGAAAAGGAAGGGGCCAATATTTACTGACCCGCTTTCCCTGCTGTCCATCCTGAAACATTCCTTTGCAGCAGCCTAGGGAGAGGAGAGGTGGGAAGCCAGCAGCACTGCGGGGGCCAGGGGTAACACAGGGGGACGTCCAGGCAGTAGGGGGAATCGTTACTGTGCGTAGTGTTTAGGGTGTGCCCAGACACACTGGGCACACCCCCTGCACACGCTTATGGCTACAGGAGTGTGAGGGGGCTCTGTGCCGGTCTGCCCCTGTTCTTCATAGCTTAAGTCCTAAGTTATTACTTGAACTAGTAATAATCAAATGCAGGGGCAACTATTTAATATGGTAAAGAGTAGATACAGTGTATCTGGAAAGTATTCACATTGCTTCAATTTTTCCACATTTTGTTATGTTACAGTCTTATTTCAAAATGGATTAAATTCATTATTTTCCTCAAACAACCTTTGAAATCTTTGCAAGTTTATTAAAAATAAAAAAAATCCCATGTACAGAAGTATTCGCAGCATTTGCTCAATACTTTGGTGAAGCACCTTTGGTACCAATTACAGCCTCAAGTATTTTTGAGTTATGATGCTACAAGCTTGGCACTCCTATTTTTGGGCAGTTTCTCCCATTCTTCTTTGCAGGACCTCTCAAGCTCCATCAGGTTGAATGGGGAGCGTCGGTGCATAGCCATTGTCAGATCTCTCCAGAGATGTTCAATTGGGTTCAAGTCTAGGCTCTGGCTGGGCAACTCAAGGACATTCACAGAGTTGTCTCTTAGCTACTCCTTTGTTATCTTGGCTGTGTGCTTAGGGTCGTTGTCCTGTTGGAAGATGAACCTTCGCCCCAGTCTGAGGTCCAGAGAGCTCTGGAGCAGGTTTTCATTAAGGATGTCTCTGTACATTGCTGCATTCATCTTTCCCTCAATCCTGACTAGTCTACCAGTTTCTGCCACTGAAAAATATCCCCACAGCATGATGCTGCCACCACCATGCTTCACTGTAGGGATGGCATTGGCCAGGTGATTAGTGGTGCCTGGTTTCCTCTAGACATGAAGTTTGCCATTCAGGCCAAAGAGTTCAATCTTTGTTTCATCAGACCAGAGAATTTTGTTTCTCATGGTCTGAGAGTTCTTCAGGTGCCTTTTGGCAAACTCCAGTTGGGCTGTCATGTGCCTTTTATTGAGGGGTGGCTTCCGTCTGACCACTCTACCATACAGGCCTGAGTGGTGAAGTGCTGCAGAGATGGTTGTTCTTCCGGAAGGTTCTCCTCTCTTCTCAGAGAAACACTGGAGCTCTGTCAGAGTGACCATCAGGTTCTAGGTCACCTCCCTGACTAAGACCCTTCTCCCCCGATCGCTCAGTTTGACCAGGCGGCCCACTCTAAGAAGAGTCCTGGTAGATCCAAACTTCTTCCATTTACGGGTGATGGAGGTCACTATGCTCATTGGGACCTTCAATGCTGCAGAAATGTTTCAGCATCCTTCCCCAGATCTGTACCTCCATACAATTCTGTTTGGAGGTCTACAGACAATTCCTTGGACTTTATGGCTTGGTTTGTGCTCTGACATGCACTGTTAACTGTGGAACCTTATATAGACAGATGTGTGCCTTTCCAAATCATGTCCGATCAACTGAATTTATCACAGGTGGACTCCAATCAAGTTGTAGAAACATCTCAAGGATGATCAGTGGAAACAGGAGGCACCTGAGCTCAATTGTGAGTGTCGTGGCAAAGGCTGTGATACTTATGTATATGGTATTTTTTATTTTTAATAAATTGTCTAAGATTTTAAACAAACTCCTTTCATGTTGTCATTATGGGGTATTGTTTGTAGAATTTTGAGGAAAATAATGAATTGAATTCATTTTGGGATAAGGCTGTAACATAACAAAATGTGGAAAAAGTGAAGCACTCTGAATACTTTCTGGATGCACTGTACAGTTGAGCTTTGAGGACAACCATCATTTTTATGCAGTGATGAAATTGAGTTTGGACACCCCTGCCTGGAACCCATAAAAAGGTCTCAGGGAACTCCTGCTATGACCTATTCATGTGGGTCAGTTGAAAAATGATCCTTACATGAGAAAAAATGCCCGCTTTACAGTGGTGGTCAGCATGATGCCACCCTTACAGACTGATAAAAAGATCACTGCCGCTGCCAAGGGATGTTGCTCTGTTGGCACTATAAAATAGGAGGTCAGTCAGCCACAGCTCAAAGGAACCCCTAGCAATCTCTGGAGGAAACCTAGGGTTCTAAGGAACCTTGGTAGAGAATGGCTGCTCTAAAGTTAAAATGGTTGAGTAAGGCTGCTATGGGTACTGAACATTTTAGACAGTGAGCACTAGGTGGCGCTTTAACCCTATTATTTCCACACTTCAAACTATTCATCTTCAGTTCACTGCAGACATCTCATTATATTAAATGATGTCAGGGGCTTCTCCAGAGCTTGAAGGCACATGACTTTCCAGGTTGCTAACACATTCCTGCTGGATCAAAAATTATGCATCTTAAAAAAGTAAAAAAAAAGCAGCAGTGAACAATTGGAGGAAAAGACTATTAGCTGCCAAAAACTCTGTAAGGTAACATAAAACGCACATTAAACCACCAATTACACGGGATCACTTTGATCTGGTGAAATAAAAAATAGAAAGCGGCACTCCCAAATCAATTATAGACAAGGCCCCTTCCTTCCTCGAATTTCCTCTCCTCCACCTCCAGTAATAGAGATACATTTCCATCCCCATTTGCTGCACCCACTTCTCATCCCCGGAGCAGACTTGTGTTAAGCAACATAATCACAAAATGATGGCGGGGAGGACAGAGGGAGACGTCTGCAGAACACATGGCAGATGATGGGAAGAGTAGAAGGACATTTGTTGGGTTTTTTTTTTTGTTATTTATTTCTTGACTTTCAAATAAAACAGATCATTCTAATGAGACAATCCCAGATGGGCCACCAGCAGGCAACGCGGACACACACACCGAGGGCTCTGGGTGCAATTGTTGCATTGCAAATGTTCTGCTCATTGACATAAAATATAAATACATACCCTTTAAGGTTAATTATAGAGCTCTGGTACCCAGAGTCGAGGAGCCAAGTGCAAGCCTTTGATTCTTACTGAGGGCCCCAAAAGCCAACATTGTCCCAGCCTGATGGATGTGGGACTTGGAAAAGTGATCCTGGACTGAAGTGTCATGTAACCTGTGATATAGGGAAAGCCTCAGAACACCTTAACTCAGTCTGTGATCCCATGCTATTAAGAAAGTTGAAGAACGTGTTCGCTGTAGTATCATGGATGCACTGATATCCTATATCAATAATGATCTCAAACCCCTGTAGGTTTAGAGTCTCTCGATATAAAACTGAACCAACACCACAGAGGACCAACCTACTTATAGGACTTCTATGGACCATATAAAAAATAATATTCCACAAGGTAGGAGACTTTTCCTCATATAAATCCTTCAGTCTTGCACCATTTCTCTTTCCTGCAAATTTCCTGTTTATCATTCCCCTTTTTATAGGCTCTAAGCAACATGAGCTACCAAAATTTGAAAATCCATCTCAAAAATAAAATCGGGATTACACATTAGCCCATTGTATTAATACCCACATTTCGTAATGGTCCCAAACCCTTGCAGGTCCAGAGTCCTCTTGTATTAAATAGTACCTACACCAAAAAAGATCAACCTGCTTATAGGACAACGATGAACCATTAAACAGTTTATATGGTGTTGGTACCATAGGTGCACTACGAGGGCTGTCAATAGTACTAAAGCACCTGCACTGCCAGAACAACTCCACCATACCATGGTACCTGAACTGCCAGAACAGATCCACCATACCATGGTACCTAAACTGCCAGACCAACGCCACCATACCATGGTACCTGAACTGCCAGAACAACTCCACCATACCATGGTACCTGAACTTCCAGAGCGGCTCCATCATACCACGGTACCTGAAATTCCAGAGCGGCTCCATCATACCATGGTACCTAAACTGCCAGAACAATTCCACCATACCATGGTACCTGAACTTCTAGAACAACTCCACCATACCATGGTACCTGAACTGCCAGAACAACTCCACCATACCATTTTGCCTGAACTGCCAGAACAACCCCACCATACCATGGTGCCTAAACTGCCAGAACAACTCCACCATACCATGGTACCTGAACTTCCAGAACAACCCCACCATACCATGGTGCCTAAACTGCCAGAACAACTCCACCATACCATGGTACCTGAACTGCCAGAACAACTCCACCATAGCATGGTACCTGAACTTCCAGAACAACTCCACCATAGCATGGTACCTGAACTTCCAGAACAACTCCACCATAGCATGGTACCTGAACTTCCAGAGCGGCTCCATCATACCATGATACCTGAACTGCCAGAACAACTCCACCATACCATGGTGCCTGAACTGCCAGAACAACCCCACCATACCATGGTGTCTGAACTGCCAGAACAACTCCACCACACCATGGTACCTAAACTGCCAGACCAACGCCACCATACCATGGTACCTGAACTGCCAGAACAACTCCACCATACCATGGTACCTGAACTTCCAGAGCGGCTCCATCATACCACGGTACCTGAAATTCCAGAGCGGCTCCATCATACCATGGTACCTAAACTGCCAGAACAATTCCACCATACCATGGTACCTGAACTTCTAGAACAACTCCACCATACCATGGTACCTGAACTGCCAGAACAACTCCACCATACCATTTTGCCTGAACTGCCAGAACAACCCCACCATACCATGGTGCCTAAACTGCCAGAACAACTCCACCATACCATGGTACCTGAACTTCTAGAACAACTCCACCATACCATGGTGCCTAAACTGCCAGAACAACTCCACCATACCATGGTACCTGAACTTCCAGAACAACCCCACCATACCATGGTGCCTAAACTGCCAGAACAACTCCACCATACCACCCCAACAAGAC
>BLSH010004315.1:68103-93301 GCA_018402905.1 Glandirana rugosa
CGATAGAAGACGACAACTCTCCTCATGACTCCGGCCACCGACACTACAAAAGTCCATCGATACATGTCGTGGGACGACCGAGGAGGGTGGTCGGACGTAACGGATAGACTGAGCTACCTGAAAACATCACAGCCACCGGCCTCAGTACTCCTCTCAACAGCAGAAGATAGCCACTGCTCCAGGTCAGTCCACGCTACATACACCTCACACACCTCACCCAGGTCACATTCTGCATACAGGTAAGAGAAATCATGGACGGCTGCATTCCAAAAAAAAGATCCTCTATTAATGCATAAAATATCAGAAGCAGTACACCATACAGTGGGGGAAAAGAGCAAGGTGGACGGGTTTTGCTCGTTAGCACTTATTCATAACCTCCAAAGGATATAAATAACCACTAACGCATGCAACGCGTCAGCCTTGCTCTTCTTTTCCCCCACTGTATGATGTACTGCTTCTGATATTTTATGCATTAATAAAGAGGATCTTTTTTTTTTTTTTTTTAAGTGCAGCCGTCCATGATTTCTCTCTTACTCCTCTCAAGAGCCTTCAGCCCCCATGCAAGCAGTCTTGCTCCTGGGAGGAGTTATGCAAATATCAAAATGCCTTGAGGTGGATGTTAGTCGGTAGGAGTTGGTGTTCCTAAGCAGGCTGTATTTATATGCATAAGTGTAAAATACAAGTGCAGCGCAATCACAATTAAAACATAAGACATAAACATAATCCCATAGCTGAAATAATGAATGTAATATCAATAGCAGTGACGGCCGCTCCATAAGGGGTGCTGCCTCGCCATCCATGCGTCCGGCCCCCTGATCTACATACAGGGCACCCCGCACTATGGATTCCAATGGGGGGGGGGGAGTGGGTTTTTTTAAGCACGTGATTAGAGCCAGAGGCTCTAATAGGCTTTAAAAAAGGGTGGGCTCGGGGCACAGTGATCCCACCCAGTTGTGTGGCAATAGCGAATGAATATTCGCAATTGACACACTGATCCCGGCCAATCAGGAAGCCCCTATTGCCCAGGGAGTCTTAGGACTCCCTGGCTAATCGTAAATCAGGACACACTTCCTGTTCCTGTGCGGCCCGGGAGGAGGATGTCCCACTGTTTGCTTGCTGGAGCGGCCCCAGCTCTTCCTTCCCCCTGCATAAGGTAAGGCAGCATGGCACATTCACAGTGTTTGGGTGGCTTGTTAGCTCATCGCTGCCACTTGTCTCCCGGGGGGTAGGATTATGAGCACCAGTCGCCACTGATCAATAGTGTAACAGTCTCCAATATCAGGATTCCATCGTAGTGTGATAATCAAAGTGACAGTCCTTAAAAAACATCCAATGTGTTTGGTGCCCACCACCTCTGATTAAAATGCCTGCTAACCTCCAAGGTATGACCCCACCACAGAGTCACAAAGGAAGGCCTCACTGAACTCCACCTAGGATGGTACTGGAACACTCCTTAACCACTTGCCGACCGCCGATCGGCATCTGACGGCGACAAAGTGGTTCGTTATCGCAAAACGCCGTCATACGACGGCGGCTGCGATAACGCGCACTGTGAGCGCGCGCGCGCCGCCGGAGGCGCGCCCGTGCGCTCACTGTGTTCGGGGAGGGCCAGGGAGCGGGTGCGGCGGCTTCGATTGCCGCCGGCTACCCGCGATGGCCCCCCCGGAGCGAATGAGCGGAGGTCCGTGTATGTAAACACGGACCTCCGCTCTGTGTGAGGGGGAAGGGATGTGATCACAGCCTTCCTTTACGTGAAGGCTGTGATAACTTCCCTTCCCCAGCTAGGCAGTCCCCCACAGTTAGAACACGCCCAGGGAACATAGTTAACCCTTAGCGCGCCCCCTGCAGGTTAACCCCTTCACTGCCAATGGCATTTACACAGTAATCAGTGCATTTTTATAGCACTGATCGCTGTATAAATGCCAATGGTCCCAAAAAAGTGTCAAAACGTTCCGACATGTCCGCCCCAATATCGCAGTACCGCTAAAAATCGCAGATCGCCGCCATTACTAGTAAAAAATAAAAAAAAAATAAAAACCCCAGAAATGAATTCTCATCATCCGTAAACGCGACCACTTTTGCGCAAACCAATCAATAAACGCCGATTGCGATTTTTTTTATCGCAAATATGAGGAAGAATATAAATCGGCCTAAAACGGTGAAAAAAAATGTTTTTTTATATTTTTTTTTTGGATTTGTATTCTAGCAAAAAGTAAGAAATTTGGGTTTTTTTGCAAAATTGTCGCTCTTCTTTTGTTTATAGCGGCGATCAGAAATGACGCAGAGGTGATCAAATACCACCAAAAGAAAGCTCTATTTGTGAGAAAAAAAGGACGCAAATTTCGTTTGGGTACAACGTCGCACGACCGCGCAATTTTCAGTTAAAGCGACGCAGCGCCGAATCGCAAAAAGGGCTCCGGTCCTAAAGCTGGAAATCCTTCCGGGGCTGAAGTGGTTAAGGTGGTAATAAACCCTCCTATCATTTTCAGCCAAGGAAGCTGCCATCTTGGCCTCTGTTTAATCTACAACTGCCATGATGCTGCACATGTGATCAGCTATGACACCAGCCATTGGATGGTTTGACAGTTTGGTTTAGAGCACAACCAATGGGAGTGTTACATTTCCAGCACATGCCGGAAATGTTACTGGTTTTTAAACTGTTAAATGGATGTGTTTACTACCGCTTTAAATGGTGTCCCTGAATCACACTACTCCACTTCTTGAGTCTCAATCAAACTTTTAACATAACAAAAAATAGAAATGGAGAAACCATAGTGCTCTCTGCTACAAATGTATTGAAAATTGGATGAAAGGATTAAAAACACTCACATAAATATGTGTAAAGCAAGCTCACCGTGCTGATACTAAAGTGAATAAAGATGTCACAGATAATGGCTCCTCCCTTCCATACGCGTTACGCCCTCCTGGGCTTCTTCAGCAGGTCTTCAGCACATATTTATGGGAGCCTTTTTAATCCCTTGATCCAATTTTCAATACATTTTTTAGCAGGGAGCACTATGGTTTCTCCATTTCTATTTTTTGGTATGTTATACGTTTGATTGAGACTCAAGAACTGGAGTAGCGTGATTCAGGGACGCCAATTGAGGAGTGTTCCAGTACCATCCTGGGTGGAGTTCTCTGTTGTGGGGTCATACCTTGGAAGTGAGCAGGCATTTTATCCAGAGGTGGTGGGCACCAAACACATTGGATGTCACTTGGATTATCACACTACAGTGGAATCCTGATATTGGGGACTGTTACACTATTGATACTACATTAGTTATTTCAGCTATGGGATTATGTTTATGTCTTATGTGTTAATTGTAATTGCGCTGGACTTATATTTTGTACCTAAGTTTTGGAAGTTGAGTGGATACACTTTTAGGGTGTTCGCAGCAGTCTTTGCCTTGTTTTTTTTTTGGCAAATGATAATATTGTTCATTATTTGCACATAGATTAGAGTGGTTGTTTGTGCTGATTATACTACACATATATGTATTTATATGCAGAGCACCCTGGGTAACGCCCACATGTGATGCTGAGCCTCCATGATTGAACTAAAATCCAATGAATGAAAGGGACGGGCCAGGGACAGTCGGACTGGGGAAGAAAGAGCTACAGGATGCTGGGTGTCCTGCAGCCAAGAAATAAGGTGGGTTTATATAACACAGCTTCTTATGCACATTGTGAGAAGCTCACAGTGTGCAGTGAAATCAGAGTCAGCCATTTCAGTACAGGAGAAGAGCCGGTACAAGGGAAGACTGAGATCAGATTTAAGCCTGTGACTCTTTACTATGAGACGCAATTCCAACTTTCCTTTTATAAGCGGCACACAATTTAAGGTTTCATTTACATTTCTGGCGAAAGTCGGTTCAGTAATAGTAGAAGCAGTAACAAAATTGTCATCATAACAGTCACTGGAGGTGGCAGCGTATTTCACCAGCAAATTCCTTCCACATTATTTTCCTGCGACCAATATCTGCCCGGTGAGCACAGGATTCCGGTCTTTGATGAGCGCCACGATGATGGCGGACGCTTCCTGCACATTTTCTTGAAGCCGAACTTCATCCTGGAAAACACCAAACAAGATAAAGTTAGAGGTATGGAGCTTGACAAAAGTTGTAGACAAGTTTATATTTCTTTAAGTTACTAAACTTCTACAGGCTCCTTCACATGTGCAGCTATACAGCCAGTCCTCTGAAAAATGGTCAACAGTGGGTCACTTTTGAGAGGGCATTTGATAGACCGCCTCCTCAGCATCTGCTTCGACCTTCAAAATGCTGACCTTCATTGCATGTGGTTGCAGGGTGGCTTTGGCACGTCCTCCTTTCACACTTGTGCAATGTGATTTTAACGTGATTTTGGATCAGTACGACTTTGTTGCAACTTTGCCACAATGAAAACATATTAAAAAGTTGTACAGAAATAGTACAGAAATCGCATCATATTATTTAGGTGCGATTTGCATGAGACTTTGAGGGTTTAACATTGAAGTCTATGGACCTCAAGTTGCATCAAAGTTGGGCCAAAGTAATGCAGGGACTACTTTGAAGTCGGCACGACTTGAAGTCGCACAGATATGAACAGTACTCATTGGAAATAATGGCGAACGACTTGTCATGCGACTTTGCAGTCCCCAGTTGCAGGACAAGTCGCATACGTGTGAAAGGTGCCTTACTACTACTTTGGTCCGACTTTCAGGCAACTTGAGGGCCATAGATTTTAATGTTAACCCTCAGAAGTTGCATGAAAGTCGTACCTGAATGTTTTACAATCCAGTTGTGCAACAGTTGTCCATTATCAGTGGTCAAAGCCAAAGTCGTATGCAAGCTGCACCCATCCAAAGTTGCATCAAAGTTGCACTCCAAAATTAGCTCAACTTTGGAGTCCTACAAGAGTGAACGAAGCCTAAGGTGTCTCAGTTTTATCCATTTCTTGGGCTCTTATTAAGGCTCCATTCACACTTGTACGACTCCAAAGTTTCGCCGACTTTGGAGTGCAACTCTGGATGGGTGCAACTTGGATACAACCTGATCTCTGACCAGTGATAATGGACAACTGTACATTATGCACACAAGTTGCATTGTATAACATTCAGGTACGACTTTCATGCAACTTTTGAGGGTTAACATTGAAGTCTATGGCCCTCAAGTTGCATGAATGTCAGACCAATGTAGTGCATAAACAGCTTTGAAAGTTTCTGCAACTTTAAGTCGTGCATATATGAATGGATATCATTGGAAAACATTGGGGAAAGACTTGTCATGCAACTTTGATGTCTATAGTTTCATGGCAAGTCACACAAGTGTGAATGGAGCCCAAAGAGGACTTTCCTAGGAGCAGCTTCAAGGTGAAGAGTGTCCTCCCCTTACTATTCAGTGCTAATATCCCACAGCTTCCCCTGTCCTATCCAACTTTATTCAACAATAAATATAAAAAAATGCAAGACTAGATCAGGGTTTCTCAACCAGGGTTCCTCCAGAGGTTGCTAGGGGTTGATTGAGCAATGAGCAATTTTTGCCTCTCAGATAAATTCCCACTGACACCATTGATCTTTTTAACTATCTGTAATTCTTCCCACTGACCATCGCACTAATGTATCATGAGTTGTAGATATAGTCATTCTTCGCAGGGGTTCCCTGAGACCGGAAAGTTATTTCAAGTGCTCCTCTGTGATGAAAAGTTTGAGAAAGTCTTATCTAGACTGTTTATTGAGCCAGAAAGAGTGATAGTTGCTGTGTGCCTGCACTAATCTGGGTAAAGAACCTGTGACAAATCAGGGGTCCTTTTGGGGGTGAGCTCTACACGTGAATAAGACAAAAAGAACATTATGGCCACTAGTAGGAGCTGATGATCCCAGGGCCGTCCTTAACCACTTGCCCGCCGCAGCGTGACTGCGGCAAGGTTGCTTGTTATCGCGAAACGCCGTCCAAGGACGGCGGCCGCGATAACTAGCGCGCTCACTGTGTTCGGGGGGAGCAAGGGAGCGGGTAGGGCGGACTCAATCGCCGCCGGCTATCCGCGATGGCTCCCCCGTACTGAAAGAACGGAGGTCCGTGTATGTAAACACGGATCTCCGTTCTGTTGAAGGGGGAAGGGCGATAATCACAGGCTTCCTCTATATGAAAGCTGTGAGCATCACCTTTCTTCAGCCAGGGCAGTCCCCACACAGTTAGAACACGCCCAGGGAACACAGTTAACCCTTAGAGCGCCCCCTGCAGGTTAACCCCTTCACTGCCAATGGCATTTACACAGTAATCAGTGCATTTTTATAGCACTGATCGCTGTATAAATGCCAATGGTCCCACAAAAGTGTCAAAATGTTCCGACATGTCCGCTGCAATATCGCAGTACCGCTAAAAATCGCAGATCGCCGACATTACTAGTAAAAAAAAAAACAAACCCAGAAATTAATTCTCATCATCCGTAAAAGCGGCAACTTTTGCGCAAACCAATCAATAAACGCCAATTGCAATTTTTTTTTTACCAAAAATATGAGGAAGAATATAAATCGGCCAAAACTGATGGAAAAAAATGTTTTTTTTATATTTTTTTTTGGATTTGTATTTTATCAAAAAGTAATAAATTTGGGGTTTTTTGCAAAATTGTCGCTCTTCTTTTGTTTATAGCGGCGATCAGAAACGACGCAGAGAGGATCAAATACCACCAAAAGAAAGCTCTATTTGTGGGGAAAAAAGGACGCAGATTCCTTTTGGGTACAAAGCCGCACGACCGCGCAATTGTCAGTTAAAGCGGCGCAGTGCCGAATCTCAAAAAGTGCTCTGGTCCTAAAGTGTGAAATCCTTCCGGGGCTGAAGTGGGTAATATTGATTGGACCCTGGGCAAACATTCTCTTGCCCCTCCCCAGTGGCCAGCATGCAGCAGAAGTGATGGTGGATATGACCTCGGGGGGGGGATGATGTACATATGAATGCTGCCTCTATCTGCATATCAATGCCATGGTCCGCATCTATTGCCATATTAATGCAGGTTATGTACATGTAGACAGGTTTTGCAGGTGAGTCATCTGAATAGGGTAGAGAAGGTCAGCATTAGTAACAGAACTTCACACTGATATATCGGGGCACAGCACAGGACTAAAACTCAAGGGACAAAGGAATTTAAACTGGGATAGTTGGCAACTATGAGGCAGCTGCTTTGGGCCCCACAACAATGATGGGGCCCAGGGCAGCTGCCCCTTTTGCCCTGCCTTAAAGAGGAAGTAAACCCTGATGGGTATTACTTCCTCTTTATTACCCTGCAATGTAAAAGCATAATAGGCTAGTATGCATCGCATATTAACCCATTATGTGGCAGTTACCTGCATTGGAAGCCCCCGATGTCCAGTGATGTCCCCGCTCCAGGCTGTGTCTATCTTCTGCCCCTCTTCCTTCCGGGGCCCGGACTCCGACTCTGCGATTGGCCGGAGTCGTGTGACGGCACTCCTGCGCATGCGTGTGGGAGCCGCCAATCACGGCACGATCTCAGTGAAGAAACGACACAGAGGCCATTTCTTTACTGCGCATGTGCATGATGACGTGGGCACATCACAGTACACTGTATATCTCCTAAACCGTGCAGTTTTGGGAGATATACAGGGAAACTACAGGTAAGCTTTATTATAAGCTTACCTGTAAGTTAAAGTGGTTGACAACCACTTTAAAGATGGTCCTGGATGATCCTATCAAGTATTTCCTATGATTATGAGCGCCATCTAGTGGCCATAAAGCAGTGTTTTCCAGATTCACACATTCAACCAAGAGAGAACATATCCTAATAACATTCAATTTGCTACCACTCACACATAACAAATGTAGGTGCAATTTTACAGCAGGAACAGTTCTTTACATTTTTCAATAAATACACCCCGTGTTTTAGATACCTTTTGGTGCCTAACAAATGCTAATAACTTCCCCCCTAGATTTTTAATATTATATGTCATAGACTAAGTTTTGTGTTTTGCCCGGAGTTCTTTGAAAAAAAAAAAAAACAACTAATGCTATCCTGAGCTCCAAGTCACGAGAAATATTGTTAGAATGTTCTGAACTCCATACAACCCAATAACCTTGTATGATTTTATAACCATTGACCCCCCGTGCTCCATGGGGGCCAGACCTTCTAGAGGGGCGATGGGTGTCCAAGGGCAATGACTCTCACAAAAAGCAAAATATTATTTTGTCCTTGAAGTGATGTCTGGCAGGGATGGGGTGGTGGAGACATTGCTGGGTCTGTTCACACTCAGGAAGTCTCATTTTCAGGAACTTTTTTCAGCTATAAAATGTACTAATAAGATGTATAACTTACAATGTTTGCAATCATAATCAACCTGATAAACCTTGTTACAGAGATAATACGTTTTTTAAGACTCTAAAGTTTTTTTTTTGAATAAGCATATCGATCATTCATTTTTGCATAACTTCACTGTATGAATCTTTATGTTGCATAAACATAAAAAATACACATAGCGGCAAATATCAGAACTGTTGGTAAAGTCCAGTTTAACCACTTCAGCCCCGGAAGGATTTCACACTTTAGGACCAGAGCACTTTTTGCGATTCGGCACTGCGTCGCTTTAACTGACAATTGCCCGGTCGTGCGACGTTGTACCCAAACAAAATTTGCGTCCTTTTTTTCCCACAAATAGAGCTTTCTTTTGGTGGCATTTGATCACCTCTGCGTCATTTCTGATCGCCGCAAAAGAAGAGCGACAATTTTGCAAAAAAAATAAAAATAAAAACAAATTTCTTACTTTTTGCTAAAATACAAATAAAAAAAATATATAAAAAAAACATTTTTTTCCATTGGTTTTGGCCGATTTATATTCTTCCTCATGTTTTTGGTAAAAAAAAATATCGCATTCAGCGTTTATTGATTGGTTTGCGCAAAAGTGGCCGCGTTTACGGACGATGAGAATTAATTTCTGGGGTTTTTATTATTATTTTTTTTTACTAGTAATGGCGGCGATCTGCGATTTTTAGCGGTACTGCGATATTGCAGCTGACATGTCGGACCTTTTTGACACTTTTTTGGGACCATTGGCATTTATACAGCGATCAATGCAATAAAAATGCACTGATTACTGTGTAAATGCCATTGGCAGTGAAGGGGTTAACCTGGAGGGGGCACTCTAAGGGTTAATTGTGTGCCCTGGGCGTGTTCTAACTGTATGTGGGCAGCCCTGGCTGGGGAAAGGGGATGATCACGGCTTCCACATAGAGGAAGCCTGTGATCATCGCCCTTCCCGTTTCAACAGAACGGAGATCCATGTTTACATACACAAACCTCTGTTCTCTCACTGCGGGGGAGCCATCGCGAGTAGCTGGCGGCGATCGACGAGTCCACCGCACCCGCTTCCTGGCCCCCCCCCCCCCGGACACAGTGAGCGCACTCACAGCACTAGTTATCGCAGCCGCCGTCGTATGACGGTGGTTTGCGATAACGAGCCACTCTGTCACCGTCAGACTGCGGGGCAAGGGGTAAAGGAGTTATAAAGGCAGGAGGTGCATTCTATGCATTAAGATAAAAAAAACCTTCTGTGTGTAGCAGCCTCCCCAGCACCCTCCTAATTACTTACCTGAGTCCCCTTCTCTGTCCACGGGTGTCTTAGCTGTCCGGGACTCTCCTCCTGATTGGCTGAGACACAGTAGCGGCACCACTGACAAAGTCAGTCAACCAATCAGGAGAGAGAGGGGGCGGGGCCAGAACTCCATGTCTGAATAGATACACGGAGCTGGGACTCGGCTCAGGTGCCCCCATAGGCAGCTGCTTGCTGTGGGGCCACTCGACAGGAGGGAGGGGCCAGGAGCACAGAAGAGAGACCTAAGAAGAGAAGGATCCGGCATGCTCTGTGCGAAACCAACTGCACAGAGGAGGTAAGTATGACATGTTTGTTATTTTTTTTTTTTAAACAAGACTTTACAATAATTTTAAATCAGCTATACAGGCGGTCCCCAAGTTACAAACATCTTACGAACCACACCTACTTACAAATGGAGGGAGACAACAGGAAGTGAGAGGAAATCTCCCCCTAGGAAGGGAAATTCACTCCTGTAAGAGTTATTATGGGAAAAAGGGGTCTCCACTGATACTTTATCACCAAGGTTTGTTTCCACAACCCAAAATTTTCAAAATCCAATTATCATTGGGACAGGAAGTGAGGTGAAATCTTCTGAACAGAAACATAGACAGCAAAACAAACATTACAGGGGTGTTAACCCTTCTCTATGCTATCCAAAAAGATTAAAAATATTTTTTTTTGGCTGAAGCTTGACTTAAAGTGGTTAACTCATGACAACCACTTTAACCTATAGGTAAGCCTATGATATGGCTTACCTGTAGGTGCCCTGAGATATGCAGTGCACTGGATGTGCCGGCGTAATTTCAGCACATGCGCAGTGAAGAAACGGCCTCCGTGCCGTTTCTCTACTGACCCTGTGCCATGACTGGCGGCTCCCGTGGCATGCGCGGGAGTGACGTCACGCAACTCCGGCTAGTCACAGAGCCGGAGTTGCGGCCCCGGAAGGAAGAGGGGCTGAAGATGGACACAGCCTGGAGCGGGGACAGCGCTGGACATCGCAGGCTTCGTTTGCATGTAAGTGACACATAATGGGCTAGTATGTGATGCATAGTAGCCCATTATGCATCTACTTTGCAGGGGAATGTAGAGGAAGTAAACCCCATCAGGGTCTACTTCCTCTTTAAAAAATGTACCTGTTCCGACTTACATACAAATTCAACTTAAGAACGAACCTACAGTCCCTACCTTGTTTGTAACCCGGGGACCGCCTGTATATACATAACAGATGCATCAAAGCAAAAAGGCGTTCCTCTTTTTTTTTTAGAAATTAGAAGCAGCCTGTCACTTGACAGCATGCTGCAGGGGTCCAACGTGCCTCTGCTGAGTTAGAGCTTTGAGTTCTCCAATTAGTGGGGGGAGCTTAGCTTTGCTTATTGCAGAGCTAAAGGCCTGACCCTGTGTGAGCAGGGGACCTCAGACCTCTATAGAGAGACCACTGCTTCCACAAAGAGAGCAAGGGTCCTTCTCTGCAGCACGCTGCCACGGGACAGGCTTTTCTACTTAGGCTGCAGCTGTTTTTTGTTTTGTTTTTTCAAAAACAAATGTTTTTCAAATACAAGCTGTAATTCTTTGCACATCTTTTATTTTCATGACCATAGAATGTATTTAGGGTCTGCCAGAGGAAAAATTGAATGGGAGCCGTCTTAATGTACCCTACTAAAGTCGCTCCGACTTCACAAAAGGTTCCTGTACTACTTCAAGGCGACTTCTATCCAACTTGTGCCCATAGAATTCAATGGAAGTCGCCTCCAATTCTGACCCCCATCTATATTGAAGCAACTTTACAGGAAAAAGAAAATAAATTACACAGGTACTCCCCACGAATTACCCAGGCAACCCCCTCCCTCCCTTCTATGATTGGCCACAGGCAAAGTCGCCTGGCATGGAGGTTGCTTTAGGTCACGCCAAAGTCGCCTTGAAGTAGCGTTCAAATCGCCTAGCAAAGTCGCCCCTGAAGTCAGCCCTTGAGGCTTTGGACTTTTTGCTTTGATGCACCTAGTTTGCAATAAGCAAAGTTCCTTGCTGATTGGACAGCTCTAGCTTTGGCTCAGCAGAGGCATGTTGGGACTCCTGCAGAGAGACCACTGTTTTCATACAGAAAGCAAAGGTTCTTCTTGCAGCATGCAGGCAGGGGATAGGCTTTTCTACTCTGGCTGTGTCTGCTTTCTAAAGAAAATGAGCTATAAAACTTTGGACCCTTTTGCTTTGATGCACCTGGCCTTCAATACACAAAACTTTTGCTCCCTGCTGATTGGAGAGCTCTAGCTGTGATTCAGCAGAGGCGTGGTGGACCCCTGCAGAGAGACCACTGTTTTCACACAGAGAGCAAAGGTCCTTCTTGTAGCATGCTGGCAGGGGGTAGGCTTTTCTACTTTGGCTGTGTACTTTCTAAGCAAAATGGAATGAAAAATGTTGCACCATTTGCTTTGATGGATTGGGTCTGCAAAAAACTAAGCTCATGCACCCTGTAGATTGGAGCGCTCTAGCTATGATTCAGAAGGCATGTCGACGCCCGAAGACCACTGCTTATGCACAAACAGCAGAAGGTCTTTCGCTGCAACAGGCTGGCAGGTAACAGGCTTTCCTACTCTGGCCGTGTCAGCTTTCTGAAGAAAATTAACTTTAAGACTTTGCACCTTTTTGCTTTGATGCACTTGGTCTGCAACACGTAAAGTGTATACACCCTGCTGATTGAAGAGCTCTAGCATGCAGTGGGAGCATGTCAGACCCCTGCAGAAAGACCACTGCTTCCACACACAAGAGCACGAGTCCTTCTCAGCAGCATGGTGGCAGCGGACAGGCTTTTCTACGTTTGGGTTGTGGCTGTTTTTTTGAAGGAAACAAACTGTAATTCTTTACACATCTTTCATTTTGTTGCTCCTGGAATGTATTTAGCGGATTTAAACTGTCAGTTCAGTTGGGCTTTACCGAAAAAATAAAATAGGATTATTTATAATCCATTCCTGAATTCTGTGTTCTGTTCATGAGGAAACAAATTATGTTTTTCTCTTATTAAGGCTAAAAGCAGAAGTCCTGTAACCGCTCGAGTTGAATTTACAGAATCCAGCGATGTAAACTCGTATGAGCATCTGCCAGAGGAAAGATTATAAACAGCTCCGCACAATAAATAGTTTGCCCATTGACTCACGCGGCTGTGTAAAGAGTTTACACTCACACAGAGCAGGGCGAGGAAACAGAATGCCATTGTGATTCTAACATTCAGCCGTCACCAATTAGCTTGTCTTACACGACCACCCACGAACCGACACAAGCAATTCCGCGCAGCGACGGACGCGGCCTTCTAATCGCGCCAGGCGTACGGATTATGCGGGCAAGCTTTTCACCATCCGAAAGGACCCTTACTAAAATAAACTGACCTTGAGAATACAACTTGTGTCAAACGTTTGGACGCCGACTGGATTGGCGTGAAGGTTTGCGTTATGACACGCTAAATACACAGTGTCGCAGTCTGAACCAATTACAGGGCGCAGACGAGGAGGCATGTTAATTAAATTTGTTTTTTTGGGGGTTTTTTTGCCTTCGTTCCAACATTGCAATATTATGCTGGAATAAGTGAAAACGTTGTTACATTTTCAAGATGTTCCGAAAAATGAACAGGATCTTAAAGGAGTTGTAAAGGCAGAAGGCACATTCTATGCATTAAGATAAAAAAAAACCTTCTGTGTGTAGCAGCCTCCCCAGCACCTCCTAATTACTTACCTGAGCCCCTTCTCTCTGCAGTGATGTCCACGAGTGTCTTAACCGTCCCAGACACTCCTCCTGATTGGCTGAGACACAGCAGTGGCGCCATTGGCTCCCACGGCTGTCAATCAAAATCAGTCAGCCAATCGGGGGGAGGGGGGCTGGGGCGGGGCTGCATGTCTGAATGGATACACGGAGCTCTGACTCAGCTCGGGTGCCCCCATAGAGAGCTGCTGGCTGAGGGGGCATTCACCGGAGGGAGGGGCCAGGAGCAGCAAAGATCGACCTGATAAGAGGAGGATCCGGGTTGCTCTGTGCAAAACCAACTGCACAGCAGAGGTAAATATAACATGTTTGTTATTTAGCAAAAAAAAAAACACAAGACTTTACAATCACTTTAACAAAGTCCCATATTATTATGATTATTATTATTATACAGGATTTATATAGCGCCAACAGTTTACACAGCACTTTACAATGTAAAAGGGAGACAATACAGTTACAATACAATAAAATACAAGAGGATTAAGAGGGCCCTGCTCAGAAGAACTTACAATCTACTAGGGTGGAGCAGGTAGCACAAAAGGTTCTAACTGTGGGGAATGAGTTGTTGGAAGAGGTAAAAGATTAGTTGGAGGTGCGATAGGCTTCCCTGAAGAGATGAGTTTTCAGGGATTCAGCCTGAAGGTACCAAGAGTAGGAGATAGCTGGACAGGTTGATGAAGAGAGTTCCAGAGTATGGGAGAGGCTCTGGAGAAATCCTGGAGACGAGCATGGGAGGAGGAGACGAGGGAGCTTGAGAGTTAGGAGGTCTGGAGAAGAGCGGAGAGGACGGTTTGGGTGATATTTGGAGACAAGATTGGTGATGTAGCTCGGGGCAGAGTTGTGATTGGCTTTGTAAGTTGCGGTTAGTATTTTAAATTTAATTCGCTGGGCGATTGGGAGCCAGTGTAGGGATTGGCAGAGAGGGGTGGCAGACACTGAGTGGTTGGTAAGGTGGATAATTCTGGCAGTAACATTCATGATAGACTGAAGATAGGAAAGGCTATGGAGAGGGAGGCCAATGAGAAGGGAGTTGCAATAGTCAAGGCGAGCGATAACAAGGGAGTGAATGAGGAGCTTGGTGGTTTCATTTGTTAAAAAGGGGTGTATTTTAGTGATGTTATGGAGGTGAAGTCTACAAACTTTATCACTAAGGCTACTTTCACACTGAAGCGTTTTACAGACGCTATTTAGCTAAAAATAGTGTCTGTAAAGCGCCTCAAAAATCCCCCCAATCCACCCCAATGTTAAAAGCCCTGAGTGCTTTCACACTGGGGCGGTGCGCTTGCAGGACGTTACAAAAAGTCCTGCAAGCAGCATCTTTGGGGCGGTAATATACCGCTCCTCTACCGCCCCTGCCATTGAAATGAATGGCAAGTGCTTCCGAAGCAGCTGCACACCGCCTCGGTAGCGATGAGCGCCGGCACTTTTAACCCCTTGTGGGGGGTTAAATGCGCGGCGCTCCCGCCCGCATAGCGGAGCCATATCGCTGGTAAAACTCCACTAAAACCAGCGGGGTTTTACCGCGGGTGCCACTTCAGTGTGAAAGTAGCCTAAACATGAGGCCTGGCCCGGCACGACATTAGACTTGCAGCTTTTCAATGTTACATCCCATGGCTACTAGCTATACTTAACAAACAAAACCAAAGAAAATTCCCAGCTCAACTTACCGACCAGCCTGCAAACAACCAACATCCTGTTTAAAAGTTTGCGTTAAAAACAGGGGTTTAGTTTGCAAATACATGCGTAGGCTGTAAGTAAGACTGATAAAATGCTTCCTCCTTCCTAAAGGTAACTGATGAAATAAAAACAGTGCAGTGCTAAAAATCAAGTGTTGAATATTAGCATATCAACATACCATGGTATATAAAATGCAATGTGATTAGCATATACAAAAAAAATTTAACACCACCAAAGAACTGATAATGTCTAAAAAATAAAGTGCACTGTGCAAATAGTGAGACAAGATAAGTTGTGCAGTCTCCTTGGTGATTTAAAATGTTAATCAGAGCATATATAATGATGGGAGGAAATCCAGAAGTGTAGAACTAAAGGAGTCACCGCCATGTGTACATCCACCACCCAGGGGAGAGGGTTAAACACGCCTACCAGACGTTAGCATCAAACAGGCATGTGATAGCGGAGCTCTGGATAACGAATGGTACGATTTCTCATCTTTAACTGAGCCACTTCAGATGACCTCAACCCAGTAAGTGGAAGTCTGGTTTAACCACTTCAGCCCCCCTTCCTGAACAGAGCACTTTTTGCGATACGGCACTGCGTCGCTTTAACTGACAATTGCGCGGTTGTGCAGCGTTGTACCCAAACAAAATCGACGCCTTTTTTCCCACAAATAGAGCTTTCTTTTTGGTGGTATTTGATCACCTCTGCGTTCTATATTTTTTGCGCTATAAACAAAAAAAGAGCGATCATTTTGAAAAAAAACCCAATATTTTTTACTTTCTGCTATAACACGTAACCAAAAAAAAAAAAAAGTAAAAAAATGAATTTCTTCCTATATATTATTCTACAAATTTTTGGTAAAAAAAAAAATCGCACTAGGCGTATATTGATTGGGTTGCGCAAAAGTTATCGCATTTACAAACTGTAGGAGTAGAGGCAGGGAAGGGGTTAAGCTGTAGGGGGTGATCAAGGGGTTGACTGTGTTCCCTATGTGTGTTCTAACTGTGTGGGGGCTGGGCTGGCAGGGGCATGACAGATCTAATTGATCCCGATTACTGGGAACAGCAGATCTGTGATATGTTCCCTCACAGAGGAGATCCGGCGTGTTTACACTGGCAGATCCCTGTTCTGCCTCTAACAGGCGATCATGGAGGAGGAGAAGATACAGGAGCTGCTGCCCAATGCCCGCTGCAGCCTGATGTCCACCAATGCCCGATCCCCACCACTGCCCGATGTGCCAGCCGATGCCCAAGGTGCCCACTGATGTCTGATCCCCGCCACTGCCCAATGTGCCTGCCGGTGCCCAATCCCCCGCACTGTCCGATGTGCCCACCGCCTAGATGGGGTAAGTACCGATGGACTGGCAGACAGCGAGGGGGGGTGGGGTTTTGAGGTGCCGTGTGGGGGGTGGGGGTTTGCTTGCCACACCCCAAAACAAAAAGCCACCAGTCGCCACTGGTAATACATTGGATGGATGATCCATTTCAACATTTTGTTGAAAAAATGAATCTTTGGACTTCCATGGGCAAAGCCAAGCTCTTTAAAACATTATAATGTTGAAAAAGAGAATTTTTATCCCTCATTTTGATGTTTTTAGCACGCTATAGATTGCACTGTAGGAATATCTTTGGTCATGCATGGTCTGCATTAGGTCTTTATGTGGTTTAGCATCAGAAGAAGTTTTGGTGGCATGTGTTTTCTGTTAACCCGTGGCAATCTGTGCCCATTTAACTGCTCGGCATGAATTGACTCCTTTTCTCTCTGAACCGGTTCTGTGTCAGTGGCAGTCATCATAATATGTCAGACTTCTTCATATCTCAGAAAAGATAAAACGGTGTGAACAAGCAAAATGGAAAACATCCCTTTAGGGTGTAAATTTACATGAAGTGATTATAATGTGCAAGATGCCCGCTGGGTTTGAGAGATTTAAAGCGCAAATCCAGCTTTGAAGACGATTCTGAGAAATAAACGTATGGCCACAATATAATTTTCACTTATAGCACGACATACATTTTTTGTATCTCCGATAGAAGAAGGCAGAACAATGAACCCTATCTGTAAAAGTGTTTGTTAAAGCTTACCTCCACATTTAATGTCCCTTAAAATAGTATATTTGGGTCAAGCTGAGACACTATTCCTCCCACTGACACCAATGATGGGACACTATTCCTCCCACTGACACCAATGATGGGACACTATTCCTCCCACTGACACCAATGATGGGGCACTATTCCTCCCACTGACACCAATGATGGGGCACTATTCTTCCCACTGATACCAATGATGGGGCACTATTCCTCCCACTGACGGGACACTATACCTCCCACTGACACCAATGATGGGGCACTATTCCTCCCACTGACGGGACACTATACCTCCCACTGACACCAATGATGGGGCCCTATTCCTCCCACTGATACCAATGATGGGCCACTATTCCTTCAACTAACAACAAATTGGGTACTATTCCTCCCAATGATGGGACACTATTCCTCCCACTGATACCAATGATGGGGTACTATTCCTCCCACTGACACCAACGATGGGCCACTATTCCTTCTACTAACAACAAATGGGGCACTATTCCTCCCAGTGATACCAATGATGGGGCACTATTCCTCCCACTGACACAAACAATGGGGCACTATTCCTCCCACTGATACCAATGATGGGGCACTATTCCTTCCACTGACACCAACAATGAGGACTATTTCTCCTATTGATACCAACATAGGGCACTATTCCTCCCACTGACACCAATGGTGGGACACTAATCCTTCTACTGACATCAACAATGGGGCATGATTTCACCCACTGACACCAACAATGGGGCACCATTCCACCCACTGACACCAACAATGGGGCACTACCCCCCTATTGATACCAATGAAGGGGGAATATTCCTTCCACTAATACCAATGATGGGGCACTATTCATCCCACTAATACCAACAATGGGGCACTATTCCTCCCACTGACACCAACAATGGGGCACTATTCCCCCCACTGACACCAACAATGGGGCACTATTCCCTCTATTGATACCAATGAAGGTGGAATATACCTTCCACTAATACCAATGATGGGGCACTATTCCTCCCACTAACACCAACAATCGGGCACTATTCTACCCACTGACATCAACAACGGGGCGCTATTCCCCCTATTGATACCAATGAAGGGGGAATATTCCTTCCACTAATACCAATGATGGGGCACTATTTCTCCCACTAATACCAACAATGGGGCACTATTCTACCCACTGACACCAACGGTGTTGCACTATTTCCCCTATTGATACCAATGGTGGGTCACTATTCTTCCCACTGACACCAATGATAGGACACTATTCCTCCCACTGACACCAACAATGTGGCATTATTTCTCCTATTGATACCAACGTGAGGCACTATTCCTCTCACTGACACCAATGATGGGGCACTATCCCTCCCACTGACACCAACAATTGGGCACTATTCTTTGAACAGACACAAATGATGGGACACTATTCTACACACTGACAACAACAATGGGGAACTATTCCTCCCACTGACACCAGTGATGGAGAACTATTGCTCCCACTGACACCAATGATGGCGCGTTGATACCGATGCCAGGAGATTCTCTACTCCCACTGGCCACAGTCTGGCCCCTCTAAAGTCTGAAGGATAGTAAACTGTTGAACATGGACGGCCACACCCTGATTGAAGTCCTTAACACTAGTTGTAATGTCCGATGGGACCCCCCCCTTCCCTTTGGTGCGTAGACACCTGACACCGTAGCTAACATGGAGATAGCTGCACCGGGAGACCGGAGCGACGATCCGGCGCGTCCGCCGGCTGGAAGGAGACCCGACAAAAGCCGTAATCGGCTTCGATCGGGTCTCCTTCGGCAAATTCCGGAAGCGACGTCACAACGTCACTTCCGGTTTACACGGCGGCTAACGGCGCCAAATTTAAAAAAATGACAGTATTCAGAATCGCCGTTTTTGGCAATCTGAATACTGTGAAGTGCAAAGGAGGGATGGGAGGTCTTTTAGACCCTCGGCCCTCCAAAAAGAGTACCTGTCACCATATATTACTATCACAAGGGATGTTTACATTCCTTGTGATAGCAATAAAAGTGATCAGATTTTTTTTTTTTAAAGGAACAGTGCTAAAAATAAATAAATAAAATAAAATAAAAAAGATTTAAATCCCCACCGTCCCCGCGAGCTCGCGCAGCAAAGAAAACGCATACGTAAGTCGCGTCCACATATGAAAACTGTGTTCAAACCACACATGGGAGGTATCGCCGCGATCGCCAGAGTGTGAGCAATAATTCTAGCAAAAGACCTCCTCTGTAACTCTAACCTGGTAACCATTAAAAATTTTTAAAGCGTCACCTATGGAACTTTTTAAATACCGGACTTTGTCGCCATTCCGCGAGTGCGCGCAATTTTCAACCGTGTCATGTATGGTATCTATTTACTCGGCATAACATCCTCTTTCACAATATGGAAAAAAATTGGGCTAACTTTACTGTTGTCTTATTTTTTAACTCAAAAAAGTAAAATTGTTCCAAAAAAATTGTGCTTGAAAGACCGCTGCGCAAACACTGTGTGACAAAAAGTATTGAAACAATTGCCATTTTATTCTGTAGGGTGTTTGAAAAAAAAAATATATATATAATGTTTGGGGGTTCTAAGTAATTCTCTAGCAAAAAAAAAATGTTTTTAGCTTGTGACCACCAAATGTAAAAAAGTGGCCCGGTTGGTAAGTGGTTAAAGCAATCAACCGTGCTGGCCAAAACCACCTCTGAAGGGAGTCTATTCCACATTTTCACAGCTCTAACTGTGAAGAAACCTTTCCGTATTTGGAGATGAAATCTTTTTTCCTCTAGACGTAAAGAGTGCCCCCTTGTTCTTTGTGATGACCTTAAAGTAAATAACTCAACACCAAGTTCACTATATGGACTACTATATATTTGTACATGTTGATCATATCCCCTCTTAATCTCCTCTTCTCAAGAGAGAATAAATTCAGTTCCTCTAATCTTTCCTCATAGCTGAGCTCCTCCATGCCTTTTATTAGTTTGGTTGCCCTTCTCTGCACTTTCTCCAATTCCCTGATATCTTTTTTGAGAACTGGTGCCCAAAACTGAACTGCATATTCCAGATGAGGTCTTACTAATGATTTGTACAGGGGGGCAAAATAATGTCTCTATCTCTGTAGTCGATACCTCTCTTAATACAAGAAAGGATTTTGCTTGCTTTGGAAACCGCAGCTTGGTATTGCATGCCATTATTAAGCTTATGATCTACCAAAACCCCAGATGCTTCTCCACTATGGATTCCCCCAGTTGTACTCCACCTAGTATGTACGATCCATGCATATCTTAAAGTGCATAACTTTACATTTGTCAACATTAAACCTCATTTGCCACATAGTCGTCCAATTAGACAGTGCATTGAGGTCTGCTTGTAAGTTGGAGTCATCCTGCAAGGAAGTTATTCCACTGCATAGCTTGGTGTCATCTGCAAACACTGAAATGGTACTTTTAATCCCAGACCCGATATCATTTATAAATATATTGAAAAGTAAAGGGTCCCAACACTGAACCTTGGGGTACACCACTGATAACCTTAGACCATTCAGAGTAAGAATCATTAACCACTACTCTCTGATATCGGTCTTTTAGCCAGTTTTCTATCCATTTACAAACTGATCTTTCCAAGCCTGTAGACTTTACCTTACACATTAGCCGTGTGTGGGGAACGGTGTCAAGCACTTTTGCAAAATCCAAGTACACCACGTCCACAGCCACCCCACTGTCCAAGGTTTTACTTACCTCCTCATAAAAAGAAATCAGGTTTGTTTGACAACTTCTGTCTTTCATTAATCCATGCTGTCTGTTGCTTAAAACATTTTTTTCCAACAAGAACTCATCTATGTGGTCTTTTATTATTTTAATTGTGCAGTGAGAATCGAATACGCAACTTGTGAATATGTGTGTATCTGGCTCTGATACTAGCCAGTGCCCCACCAGCCATTGACATCACCGCACGCCCCTGTATTACAGGCTGGGCTGATGACCTCAGTGCCAACTAACAAGATGGTGGCGCCAACCAGCTGTCAGACGCATGCAACAATAATAGAAACAGAAATAGGAAATAGAAAAACCCACATACACGAATATGGAACAATTAAAGGGACAGTGTGAATGTGTATAAAACAATGATAGGAGAACCATGCATAAATATTCCAACTATATTTGGGCCAAGTCTCAGTCCTCTCCGCTCACCCTCACCTCTCCCCCACTGTTACCTGCTAATGACTTTTCTTGAACAAGTTTTGCATGCCCCTTATTACAGGCTGGGCTGATGACCTCGGTGCCAACCAGCTGCCAGAAACAGGACGCATATGATAAAAAGAATACAATAGATTTAATATTAATTTATTAATTCATCCATTCAAATTATTTCATTACATTTAACTTAATGATTTAAATTTGAATTGAATTTAAAATAATTATTTAAAGGATTATGCCACCTGTGCCTGAAAAAAAATAGTCCGATTCCTTCCCTGGCCCCAGCTGAGCAAAGGGGGTCCGCAAAAGTTTTCTGTAATCTCTGAAAGCCAGGAGACTACTTAGCAGTGCCCCAAAGAAAACGTGAAATAGGCCCTCCTGTTCCCTGCTGAATTGACCGAAATAGCAATAGGGCTCATTTCAACATGTGGTGCCCTCTAAAGAGCAATCCACATTCGGATAACTCTTCATAGGACATTTGACAGGTGGTGAGGAAGTTTTATATTGCCTCCCCACCACCTGTTAAAAACCGACACCTGCACCCCGCAACTGCATGCACTGCACATGGCTGCCAGAACTTGGAAGCTCCTATTAAGTTGAATCAGCACATTACACTCTCCTGACACCTACACTATGCACATTACACACTCCTGACACCTACACTTTGCACATTACACACTCCTGATCCCTGCACTATGCACATTAAACACCTTTGACTCTTGCACCCTGTACATTACACACTCCTGACCCCTGCACTATGCACATTACACGATCCTGACCCCTGCACTATACACATTACATGCTCCTGACCCCTGCACACTGTACATTACACACTCCTGACCCCTGCACTATGCACATTATACACTCCTGACCCCTGCACATTACACACTCTTGATCCCTGCAAAGTAAAAGTGTAAAGTGCATTAAAATTGCTGACCCCTGAATTGCTTTAGAATGCCATTTTTAAAGAAACTGTTCCTTTACCCATCCTGACTCCTGCACATTGTGCAGTACATGTTCCTGACACCTGCATTTTGTACATTATATACACATATTTGATTCCTCTGCGCTGTACAAGTTTTAAACCTCTTCCACTATTAGCAAAATTTTGTCACACCCTAATTTCTTCAGGGAGCACACCACCTCCTTTTTTTCTGCTGGCTTACTGTGAGCTAGGGGGCAGGCTCAGGCCCTTGCACTTTTAGGTGGAGGGGGCCCAGTCATGTAAGCTGTAAAGGGCCCCATGATTTCTAACTGGGGCCCTGAGTGTGGGTGAATGGCCCTGAATGCAGACAGTGCACGTCTTTTTAGGAAGAGTAGTCGCGTTCGTGCAGCTGTGCGTTCTAATCAATTTCAATGGACCGCCTGCATGCAGCACCTGGAAGTTATAGATGATGCAAAAATACCCCATTCATACTATATAGGCCCCATCACCCTTGTAAACAAGGCCATACAGACAGACATAAATTAATACAAATAAAACAGGGCTAATTAAATATCTGTGAGCATTTTAATATGCACTATCCCTTTATCCTAAGTGCTGTAATTAAAAGTGTCTGTGCTCCTAAAGCCAGCAATAGACAGTTTGAATCTAGGCCAGTTCAGCAAGGACCCGCCAAGATTCTAACCATGGGCAGGCTGATGGTACCCAAGTTAATTGATCCATCAACTTGGGTACAACCAGTCTGTCTGATTTTTCATGCGATTATTGCCAGCCAGTGGGTCAGGGTGAGTGGCAGGCAACCGGCATTTTTGTACGAAGGCCAACTATAGTCATTCTTGTGTCCCTGTCATGTTGAGTTTATTCATTGTCCCTGGCACAGAAGTTTGGAACTATTCTCTCTATAATTTGATGTTGTACAAAGAAAAATATATGGGGAGACTCCGCCAGAGTGTGACTTCCCCAAGGGGACTCCACCAAAGTGCGACTTCCCCAAGGAGACTCCGCCACAGTGCGACTTCCCCAAGGAAACTCCGCCACAGTGCAACTTCCCCAAGGAGACTCCGCCACAGTGCAACTTCCCCAAGGAGACTCCACCACAGTGCGACTTCCCCAAGAAGACTCCTCCAGAGTGCGACTTCCCCAAGGAGACTCCTCCAGAGTGTGATTTCCCCAAGGAGATGCCTCCAGAGTGCGACTTCCCCAAGGAGACGCCTCCAGAGTGCGACTTCCCCAAGGAGACTCCACAAGAAGAAACCAAACTGAAAATGTGATGGACAAAAGAAAAAGAACCAGAAAAAAGAGAGCCAGGCGCCACCAGAGTGTGACTTTCCCAAGGAGATTCCTCCAGAGTGCGACTTCCCCATGGAGACTCCTCCAGAGTGCGACTTCCCCAAAGAGACTCCTCCAGAGTGCAACTTCCCCAAGGAGACTCCTCCAGAGTGTGACTTCCCAAAGGAGACCATTTCAGAGTGCGACTTGCCCAAGGAGACTCCTCCAGAGTGCGACTTCCCCAAAGAGACTCCTCCAGAGTGCGACTTCCCCAAGGAGACTCCTCCAGAGGATGACTTCCACAGGGAGACTCCACCAGAGGGCGACTTCCACAGGGAGGCTCCACCAGAGGGTGACTTCCACAAGGAGACTCCACCAGAGGGCGACTTGCACAAGGAGACTCCAACAGAGGCAGACTTCCACAAGAAGACTCCACCAGAGGCAGACTTCCACAGGGAGACTCCACCTGAGGGCGACTTCCACAAGGAGACTCCACCAGAGGGCGACTTCCACAAGGAGACTCCTCCAGAGTGTGACCTTCACATTGAGACTTTGGCAAAAAGTGACGTTCACATTGAGACTCCACCAAAACATCATGTTCGCTTTACGCTTCCTCCAGAACATAATGTTGATAATGAGACTTGACGAAAACGTAGCGTTCAATTTCAGAAAGCATATAAGAATACCTTCATATGAAGACTCCTCCAGAATGTGACCTTCATGTGGAGACTGAGTGTGACTTCCACAAGGAGACTTCATTAGAGTGGGACTTCCACAAGGAGGTGCTGCCAGAGTGGGACTTCCACAAGAAACCAAAATGTGTTCACTTTATGCTTCCTCCAGAAAGCGATATTGACACAGACTCAATGAAAACGTGGCGATTGCTTTGAAAAGACAAATAAGAAAGAAATTCAAACACCAGAAGTGTCATCAGCCCTTTCCCCGTAGAATAACCCTCAATCATAACAGAAACAGACAAAAGAATAAGAACCAGAAAAAGAAACAAAAATATAAAAAAGGCAGCTAAAGTAGGTCTCCAAGAGAGAAATACCAACAGCTCACTTCACCACCAAGAGATGCCACATTTAAATGGTGACCACAGGAGTCAGGAAAATCCTCATACTTTTTTGCAAGTATGCGTTAGACCAGCTGTGAAGGGAGGTTGGAGGTCGGTAGACTTTTCTTCTTTTTGCAGACATGTGTTGGAACAACTGTGAGGGGAAGTTGGAAGGCAGTAGACTTTTTTGCTTTCTGCAGGCATGTGTTGGAGTGGCAGTGAGAGGAGGTTGGAGGCCGGTAGACTTTTTTTATTTTCTGCAGGTGTGAGTTGTACTGGCTGTGAGGGGAGGTTGGAGGCCAGAAGACTTTTCTTTTCCTGCAGGCGTGTGTTGGACCAGCTGTGAGGGGAGGTTGGAGACTATTAGAATGTTTTTCTTCCATAAGGAGACTTCACCAGAGAGTGACTTCCACAAGGAGACTCCAAGTTTACGGCTGATGCTGCAATGAGTCGTTTGCTTTGTTTTAAGTGGCATGGGTGATTCAAGAGTGGAAGAACATCACTGGAAGGTCACAAGAGATCAGGAAAACCTTCAACGAACTCAACCCCTGAAAATGTTGAAACCATTCGGCAACTTGTGCTCAACGAGCTACAAAAAATAAGACTTCCAGGACACATTCCAGAAGTGGCAGGACTGC